>MU779792.1:0-34619 GCA_026770625.1 Nicotiana glauca | reverse complement strand
TTCTGGGATGGTTTTCGAAAAGTTTGATTTAATTGTTATTGTTAATTTGAATTGAAGCAAAACCCTTTTATTTGTGAAAATGGAAAGAAAATTCTAGAATTTGATGTATTTAAAAAGGATTTTTAAATCGGTAATCTAATTGGCTGGCCTGACAGCGGTGTCCGGCGCCACCACGACCCTTAGTGAATTTTGGGTCGTGACTTGTACAGTGTGCCTTGTGAGATCTATACTGACCATCGGAGCTTGAAACACTTGTTCAAGCAAAATGATCTAAATATGCGTCAGAGGAGGTGGTTAGAGTTGCTGAAAGATTATGATATTATTATTCTGTATCACCTAGGCAAGGCCAATGTGGTGGCTGATGCCTTGAGTCGCCAGGCAGAGAGTTTGGGGAGCTTGGCATATCTACCAGCTTCAGATAGGCCTATGGCGATGGATATTTAGGCCTTAGCCAGTCAATTTGTGAGATTGGATCTTTCGGAGCCTAGTCGGGTCCTAACTTGCGTGGTTTCTCGGTCTTCCTTATTCGATCGTATCAGGGAGCGGCAATATGATGACCCTTTTTTGCTTGTCCTTAAGGACAAGGTTCAGCATGGTGATGCCAGATATGTGACCATTGGAGATGACAGGGTATTGAGGATGCAAGGTCGAATTTGTGTGCCCAATGTTGATGAGCTTCGAGAGTTGATTTTAGCAGACGCCCATAGTTCGCGGTATTCCATCCATCCAGGTGCCGCGAAGATGTATCAGGACTTGAGGCAGCACTATTGGTGGAGGGGGATGAATAAAGATATAGTTAGTTATGTATCTAGACACCTCAACTGCCAGCAGGTGAAGTATGAGCACTAGAGACCGGGTGGGTTGCTTCAGCAGATAGAGATTCCGGAGTAGAAATGGGAGCGCATCACCATGGACTTCGTATCTGGACTCCCACGGACCTTGAAGAAGTTTGATGCCATTTGGGTTATTATGGATCGGCTGACCAAGTCCGCTCATTTCATTCCTGTGTGTACCACTTATTCATCGAAGAGGTTGGCGGAGATTTATATCCGGGAGATCGTTCGTTTGCATGTTATTCTAGTTTCTATTATTTCAGACAGAGATACTCAGTTTACATCATGGTTTTGGAGAGATGTGCAGCAGGAGTTAGGTACTCGGGTGGAGTTGATCATAGCATTTCACCCCCAGACGGACAGACAGTCCGAGCGCGTTATTCAGATTTTTGAGGATATGCTCCGTTGTGATGACCCAAAGGGTCATCACTTGTTTCCTTACTCATTCTGTGCTTTTGAGGCATTGCAAAACCTCATTTGGGGTTGCCTCGATTCGCGTGCACAGTCCGGACGTGTAGTCAGAAAGCTTAAATATGAATTATGTGAGAAAAATGCTAAATTTTGATATTAAATTGAATAAATTTGTCTTCGGTCAACATTTTGGGTAAACGGACCCGGACCTGGACCCGTGATTTGACGGTCCCGGAGGTTCCGTAGGAAAGTATGGGACTTGGGCGTATGCCTGGAATCGAATTCAGAGGTCCCAAGCCCGAGAAATAACTTTTGTGTGAAATTGTTTTCTGGAAATAATTAAGGAAATTAGAAATGAAATTTGATTAAAAGACTATGGTATCGGGCCCGTATTTTGATTCCGGTGCTCGGTACAAGTCTTATATATGGTTCAAGCGCTTTCTGTAAAGTTTGGTTGAAAACGGACGTCATTTGACGTGTTTCGGACTTAAAATGGAAATTTGATATTTTATGAAAATTTGGAAGGAATCATGAAATTTGAGGCTTAATTCGATGTATATTATGTTAATTTGGCGATTTGATCGCACGGATAAGTCCGTAAGATATTTTTGAGGTTGTGTGCATATTTGGTTTGGAGCCCCGAGGGCTCGAGTGAGTTTTGGATAGGTGTCGGATTGTATTTTTGAACTTTGGAAAATCTGGTATGAACAGGCCTGCAGGCTTCGCATTTGCGAAGCCCGATTCGCAAATGCGAAGGCTGGATCGCAAATGCGAAACTAGCCCAGGCCTGCCTTCGCTCGCAAATGCGAAGGTTGAGCTTTCGCAAATGCGATAAAATTGTCACAAATGCGAAGTCCTTCATTTGGGTCTGAGTTCGCAAATGCGAACAAAAGTTCGCATTTTCCATAATTGGTCGGGGTTCGCAATTCCCATATCTGCAGCCTCCATTTTTCCATACTTAGTCGAATTTTCACCATTTTTCACCATTCTTTCAAAACCCAAACTCCTTAGGCGATATTTCAAGAACAAGTTTCATTCCAAATCATTTGTAAGTCGATTTTTACTCAATTATTTCAAACATTAACATCATATAACATGTTTTCCACTTAAAATTAATGATTTTCATGGGTGAAATTGGGGGGTTTTGGTAGAACCTAGGTTTTTCTAAAATTGGGAATTTGGACCACAATTTAGGGTCCGATTTAAAAACAAATAATATATTTGGGTTCGTGGCAGAATATGTAACCGAGTTTTGGTTTGAACCTCGGGTTTTGGCCAAGTAGGCCCGGAGGTGATTTTGGAATTTTTGGGCATAACTTTGAGAAATTCATTTTTATGCATTCAAATTGATTCATTTAGTGTTTATTAAAGTAATTAAGTAATTTGTGGCTAGATTTGAGCGGATTGGAGGTGGAATCACGGGGTAAAGCTATAGTTGAGGTTTGAGTGGAATTCAAGGCATTGAGGTAAGTGTTTGGTTTAACCCTAGCTTAAGGGAATAGGAGTTGAGTCTTCTTTGTTGTGTGGTAATTTGACGAGTATCTATACATTGGTGTCTAGCATGACCATGAGTCCTTATGTTGCGAATATTTTGGTTCATATTATAACTTCTATGCTTAATTGATGGTTTCTATATGTTGTAAAGAGTATATGCAAGAAACTGTGATCTTAAACTTCGTGGAGCATTGGCTCGAATTGAAATACAAATTGCTGAAAGTATTTGAGATAAGTAAGTCTTTGGAGCATTGGATCAAGTGATAATGTGAATTATGAGATGAAAGTGAAAGAAGAGAATGAGTTATTAAATTACTCCCTTGCCAGGATGTTGAGATTATTGATGTTAGGCCCTTACCGGGACTAATTGTTTAATTGTGTTTCCTTGTTGGGATTTCTACTATAAAATGTTAATTCCCTTGCCCCTTGTTTGTGATTTTTGTTTGGGTGAGGAAGAGTGTTAAAGCACTAAGGGTGATGTCGTGCATTGTTTGTTTATGGTAAGGAAAGAGTGTAAAGCACGAAGGGTGATGCCGTGCAGCACGATGTACCATTCCGTGCCGATTCTATTGATATATGTGAGGAATGAGAGTAAAAGCATGAAGGGTAATGCCGTGTACACGTTATTGATTGGTGAGTATGAGAGTAAAAGCACGAAGGATGATGTTGTGCACTTGTTGATTTTTGTTTCATTACTTAGGATTGAGTTGTGTTGTTTTCCTTCGTTACTGGACGACTCTTATTTGGAAATTGGTGTTTCCCCACAGCATGCTCCCCCTCCCATATTGTTTATCTGTTTTGTCTTTCGATCCTGCTGTATATATATGAAATTGCACAGGTTTAAGTGGTAGTCCGGTCTAGCCTCGTCACTACTTCGTCGGGGTTAGGCTAAATACTTACCAGCACATGGGGTCGGTTGTGCTGATACTACACTCTGTGCTATTTTGCATAGATCCAGGTCTCGGACAGCAGCAACAGTAGTGTGGGAGCAGGCCTTCAGTCCAGCGAGATCCGAGGTAGCCTTGCAGGCGTCCGTATGCCCGGCGTCTCATCTATCCTTTATTTTGTTTGTTTTCTCATTGTATCCGAGACAAACAGTTTATGTTCTCTTTCAGACGTTTGTATTTAGTATTCTTAGCAGTTCGTGAGTATTGTAGCACCAGTCTTAGGTAGAGGTTTTTGTTGAATTTTCTGCATTTCTATTCGGTTTCAATAATATTAAAACTTCCACTTATTATTTAATTTCATTGCTTTTGTATTATTGCCGATAACTGTTAAAAAGAATTATGTTATTAATGCAAAAGTAATCAAATTTTGGCTTGCCTAGCTCTGATTAGTAGGCGCCATCACGACTCCCGAGGTTACTTCTCTTCTTTTGTCTGTTCGAGGACGAACGGTTATTTTAGAGGTGGAGAATGTGACGACCCAAAGGGTCATCACTTATTTCCTTACTCATTCTGTGCTTCTCAGGCCTTAAAAAACCTCATTTGGGGTTGCCTTGATTTATATGCGCAGTCCGGGCGCGTAGCCGGAAATCTTAAATATGAATTTTGTGAGAAAAATGCTAAATTTTAATATTAAATTAAATAAATTTGACTTCGGTCAATATTTTGGGTAAACGGACCCGGACCCATGATTTGACGGTCCCAAGGGTCCGTAGAAAAATATAAGACTTGGGCGTATGCCCGGAATCGAATTTTGAGGTCCCAAGCTCGTGAAATGAATTTTTGTGTGAAAATTGTTTTCTGGAAATAATTAAGGAAATTGGAAATGAAATTTGATTAAAAGACTATGGTATCGCGCCCGTATTTTGGTTCCGACGCCCGGTACAAGTCTTATATATGGTTTAAGCGCTTTCTGTAAAGTTTGGTTGAAAACGGACGTCGTTTGACATGTTTTGGACTTAAAATGGAAATTTTATGTTTTATGAAAATTTGGAAGGAATCATGAATTTGAGGCTTAATTCGATGTATATGATGTTATTTTGGCGATTTGATCGCACGGATAAGTCCGTAGGATGTTTTTGAGGTTGTGTGCATATTTGGTTTGGAGCCCCGAGGGCTCGGGTGAGTTTTGGATAGGTGTCAGATTGCATTTTTGAACTTTGGAAAATCTGGTATGAACAGGCCTGCAGGCTTCGCAAATGCGAAGGCTGGATCGCAAATGCGAAACTAGCCTAGGCCTGCCTTGGCTCGCAATGCTAAGGTTGAGCTTTCACTAATGCGATAAAATTGTCGCAAATGCGAAGTCTTTCGTTTGGGTCTGAGTTCGCTAATGCGAACAAAAGTTCGCATTTTCCATAATTGGTCGGCGTTCGCAATTGCGAACCCCAGTTCGCAATTCCCATATCTGTAGCCTGCATTTTTCCATACTTAGTCGAATTTTCACCATTTTTCACCATACTTTCAAAAATCCAAACTCCTTAGGCGATATTTCAAGAAAAGTTTCATTCCAAATCATTTCTAAGTCGATTTTTACTCAATTTTTTCAATCATTAACATCATTTAACATGTTTTTCACTTAAAATTAATGATTTTCATGGGTGAAATTGGAGGTTTTGGGTAGAACCTAGGTTTTTCTAAAATTGGGGATTTTGACCTCAATTTGAGGTATGATTTCAAAACAAATCATATATTTGGGTTCGTGGGGGAAATGGGTAACCGGGTTGTGGTTCGAACCTCGGGTTTTAGCCACGTGGGCCCGGGGGCGATTTTGGAATTTTTGGGCAAAACTTTGAGAAATTCATTTTATGCATTCAAATTGATTCATTTAGTATTTATTAAAGTACTTAAGTAATTTGTGGCTAGATTCGAGCGTATTGGAGGTGGAATCACAGGGTAAAACTATAGTTGAGGTTTGAGTGGAATTGAAGACATCGAGGTAAGTGTTTGGTTTAACCCTAGCTTGAGGGAATAGGAGTTGAGTCTTATTTGCTATGTGGTAATTTGTCGAGTACGATGTATAGGCATGGTGATGAGTATCTATAAATTGGTGTCTAGCATGACCGTGAGTCCTTATGTTGGGAATATTTTGGTTCATGTTATAACTTCTATGCTTAATTGATGGTTTCTACATGTTGTATAGAGTATGTGCAAGAAACTGTGATCTTAAACTTCGTGGAGCATCGGCTCGAGTTGAAATACAAATTTGTGAAAGTATATGAGATAAGTAAATCTTTGGAGCATTGGCTCAAGTGATAATGTGAATTATGAGATGAAAGTGAAAGAAGAGAATGCGTTATTAAATTGCTCCCTGCCGGGATGTTGAGATTATTGATGTTACGCCCTTGCCGGGACTAATTGTTAAATTGTGTTCCCTTGCCGGGATTTCTACTATAAAATGTTAATTCCCTTGCCCCTTGTTTGTGATTGTTGTTTGGGTGAGGAAGAGTGTTAAAGCATGAAGGGTGATGTTGTGCATTGTTTGTTTATGGTAAGGAAAGAGTATAAATCACGAAGGGTGATATCGTGCATTGTTCGCTTATTAAGAGAAAAGAGTGTTAAAGCACGAAGGGTGATGTCGTGCCGCACGATGTACCATTCCGTGCCGATTCTATTGATATATGTGAGGAATGAGAGTAAAAGCACGAAGGGTGATGTCGTGCACACGTTATTGCTTGGTGAGTATGAGAGTAAAAGCACGAAGGATGATGTCGTGCAAATGTTGATTTCTGTTTCATTACTTATGATTGAGTTGTGTTGTTTTCCTTTATTAGTGGACGACTATTATTTGGAAATTGTTGTTTCCCCACAGCATGCTCCCCCTCCCATATTGTTTATCTATTTTGTATTTCGATCCTGTTGTATATATATGAAATTGCACAGGTTTATGTGGTAGTCCAGTTTAGCCTCGTCACTACTTCGTCGGGGTTAGGCTAGACAATTACCATCACATAGGGTCGGTTGTGCTGATACTACACTCTGTGCTATTTTTCACAGATCCAGGTTTCGGACAGCAGCAACAATAGTGTGGGAGCAGACTTCCGTCCAGCGAGGCCCGAGGTAGGCTTGCAAGCGTCCGCATGCCCGGTGTTTCCTCTATCCTTTATTTTGTCTGTTATCTTATTGTATCCGAGACAAACAATTTATGTTCTCTTTTAGACATTTGTATTTAGTATTCTTAGCAGTTCGTGAGTATTGTGGCACCAGTCTTGGGTAGAGGGTTTTGTTGAATTTTCTGCATTTCTATTCATTTTCTATAATATTAAGACTTCCGCTTATTATTTAATTTTGGTGCTTTTGTATTATTGTCGATAATTGTTAAAAGGAATTATGTTATTAATGAAAAAGTAATCAAATTGGGCTTGCCTAGCTCTCATTAGTAGGTGCCATCACGACTTCCAAGGGTGGAAAATACGGGTCGTGACATCCGTGCGTGTGTGATTGAGTCTGGAGGGTCTTAGGATCAGTTCTTTCCATTGGCGGAGTTTGCTTACAACAACAATTATTAGTCCAGCATTCAGATGGCGACGTATGAAGCTTTATATGGTAGGAGGTGTAGATCTCCGGTGGGTTGTTTTGAGCCGGGTGAGGCCAGGCTATTGGGCACAAAGTTGGTTCATGACGCATTGGAGAAGGTTAAGATGATTCAGGGTAGACTCCGTACAACCCATTCCATACAGAAGAGCTACGCGGACAGGAAGGTTTGTAATGTTTTGCATATGGTTAGTGAGTGGGTTCTGCTTCGGGTTTCACCTATGAAAGACGTCATGAGGTTTGGGAAGAAAGGGAAGTTGAGTCCGAGGTTTATTAGCCCTTTTGAGATTTTGAGGTGAGTTGGGGAGATTGTTTATGAGCTTGCCTTGCCTCCCAGTTTGGCCGGGGTTCATCCGGTATTTCATGTTTCGATGCTCCGGAGGTATCATGGTGATTCGTCGCACGTGTTAAATTTTAGTTCGGTCCAATTGGACAAGGATCTATCCTATGTTGTGGAGCTAGTGGATGTATTGGATAGGCATATCAGAAACTTGAGGTCGAAGAACATTGCTTCAGTAAAGGTTTAGTGGCGGGGTCAGCCGGCCGAGGAGGTGACTTGGGAGACCGAGCGGGATATGCGCAGCCGGTACCCTCATCTTTTCACTACTTCAGGCATGTTCTCTATGCTCGTTCGAGGACGGACTAATGCTTCAGTGTGGGAAGATAAAACGACATGGCCGGTCGTTTTAAGAATTTACGCCGCGATCCCCTATTAACTGCCCCCCTAAGTTCATTTCAGCTATTTTGGTTTACCGGGACGTTCGTTGTTGGGTTTTGGAGAGTTTTGGGAGACTTAGTCCTTAATTGAGAGCTTAAGTGTTGGAAAGCTGTCCATAGTTAGAACAGTGTGAAGACGGCCTTGAAATGGGAATCCGATGGTTCTGTTAGCTCCATTAGGTGATTTCGGGGTTGGCAGCATGTTAGGAATGTGTTTTGGAGGTTCGTAGCTGATTTAGGCTTGAAATGCCGAAGTTTTGAATTTTTGAAATTTCCGGTTCGATAGTGAGATTTTGATCCGAGGGTCGGAATGGAATTCCGGAAGTTGCAGTAGCTCCGTCATGTCATTTGGGATGTATGTGTGAAATTTCAGGTCATTTGGATGAGGTTTAGATAGGTTTTTTTTTATCAAAAGCGTATTTTGATAGAATTTGAAGTTCTTAGGCTCAAATTCTTGATTAAATCGAGTTNTCTAACTTTTGAAATTTCCGGTTCGATAGTGAGATTTTGATCCGAGGGTCGGAATGGAATTCCGGAAGTTGCAGTAGCTCCGTCATGTCATTTGGGATGTATGTGTGAAATTTCAGGTCATTTGGATGAGGTTTAGATAGGTTTTTTTTTATCAAAAGCGTATTTTGATAGAATTTGAAGTTCTTAGGCTCAAATTCTTGATTAAATCGAGTTACCGGCGTTGTTTTAAGTGGTTTAAGGATTGGTACAAGTTTGAATAAGGTATTAGGTGTTGTTGGTACTTTTGGTTGAGGTCCCGGGGGCCTCGGGATGATTTCGGATGGTCGACGGAGGGTTTTTTGAGTTGAAGGACTACTGAAGTTTTCTGGTACATGTCATAACCACACATGCGGTTTGGGTTCCGCAGGTGCGGAGCCGCAGAAGCGGCCTGGCCATCGCAGGAGCGGACGTTGGTGCTCCCTCAGCTTTCCGCAGGTGCTGAAGATTTACCGCAGATGCGGTTTCGCACCTGCGAGATTACCATTGCAGATACGGCCCCTGGGCTAATTAATTAAAACCGCAGAAGTGGCATAAGTTCCGCCGAAGCGGGACCGCAGAATCGGAAACCACTAGACTGAAATATGAAATTCAAGGATTTAATTTCAAAAGTTAGAAAAAAAATCAAATTGGAGCTCGGGAGAGGGCGATTCTGAGAGGGATTTGAAGAGGAGGTCATTGGGTAACGTTTCTTTAACCCTTTCTAGCTATATTCCACCAATCTTTAGTTAATTTCATCATCTAATTTCGGATTTTGAATGAAAAATGAGTAAAAATTTTATAGACCAAATTATTGAGTTTCGAGTGGGTGTTTGACCTCCGAATTGAGAGATTTTTAGATGGTTAGACTCATGAGAGTGCGAGGGTTCTAAAAATGTAAAATTTATCCAATTCCGAGATGTTGTCCTGAGGGACATTTTGGTCATTTTACCTAATTTCGCGCCTTAACTTTGAATTAAATAAGTAGAATCAGTTGCTTGCGATATTATTTACGATATGTAATTGAATTGAATTGATTTGGGCCAATTGGAGTCGGACACTCGTGGCATAGGCGTGGTTTCTAGTTGATTTTTGTGCCGGTTCGAGGTAAGTGGTTTGTTTAACTTTGTGTGGGGGACCTTACCCCTTAGGACATGATATTTGATATTTGAATGCCTTGTACGTGAGGTGACGAGCGCGTACTTGAGCTAATTGTTGAAAATCCGTTTTTACTTGAAGTATTTCAATTGAGTCTTCTTGCTTATCGGTTTATTCTAATTGTAAGTTTTTCCTGTGTTAGCTTAGAGACGCATGTTTAGTTGAATTACTTGCCTATTTGCTTAAAACTGTCTTGTTTGTACTCTGTGAAGCATGTTAGGCTAGAATTTACTATTACTTGTAATGAGTTTAGCATTTTTCTTGTTGTTTGAGCTGTTATTGTATGTTTTAAATTTGGGACTACGGGATGGCATCCCAGGAGATCCCCTGTACGTGATATGTTCTGGACTGAGAGTGCGGGATACCAAGAGATTCCTAACACATGTATATATATAAGTATTGAGGATACCAAGAGATCCCTAATGCATGACGCCTAAGTTTGATTTCTATTCGGGTAGTTACTCAGAGGGTGTTTGGCTAAGCTTATAAGCTGGTCAAACTGACTTATAAGTACTTTTTGATTTTTTGACGCGTTTGATAAATATTTCAAATTGCTTACAAGCCAAGTTTATCAGCTAAAATCAGTAATAAGTCATAAGTTGGTCACCCCCAACTTATGACTTTTCAGCTTATAAGCACCTTTTGTTTGACCAAAATTTTTATTAGTTTATCCTTAATAATATCTTTTAATTTACAAAATATTTTTCCCAAAATATATATATTTTTTAATTTTCTCTTCATTCCATAATCGTTGCTTATCATTTTCTCTACAAATAAACTTTTTAATTCTTAATTTTTTGTAAAAATTTCAAGGATAGTTTAGTCTTTTTAACAAAAAATAGCTTACCAACATTTTCCTACGAAACATATCAACTCCTTATTATCATTTTCAGCACATCTATCCAAACACATAAATGCTTATCTAAAAGTCAGTTTCAATACTTAAAAATATTTTTCAACACTACAAACTTATCAACTATTTACGGGCTCTTAGTGTCTAATTTTCGTTGCACAGTAATAAGCTGAAATGCTGAATCAACTCTTGGTGCATGAGTTTTATATTAATGGTTCACATTGATGATGGTGCCTAAATAAGACAATTTTCACATGTATAGTGTTTCAAACAAAAATTGAAAAAGACAAATTAAAGAAGTGGTATTTTTGGCAGTACAGCGACTTTCCGACTTTAAAAAAATTTAAATTCTACAATTGACATTATGAAAATCATCTAAAATATCAAATACTTAAAAGGTAATTATATGTGGATCTCTATAATAATCATGAATTGAAATAAGCTGGTGAAAGAGGTAACTGACTTGGCATAAAAATGTTAAGTTACGCTATTAGCTAGTATATATAAAAGACCTTACACTGTTAATATAACCTTAAAGAAAAAATTACCAGAACATGCCCATGACGTCATATCATTACAAAAAATAGCCCATGTTTTTAAGTTTTATCTAACTTAACTCATATTGTACATATTTTGAAAGCACTAGCAAATTCAAAACGCGTGTTCTTACAACCATTGCTTCTAAAGCTATGGAGTTAAATATGTGTTCTCATAACCATTGCTTTCACTCTTTCTTCTTCTCACATCTTCTGCATATGCTTTAAAGGGCCATCCGCCATTGCTGCTTCTTACCATGTGTCACCTGGTTGCAATGTAAGAAAATTGAAGAGTAGAAGTCCACCATTGAAGGCCATTCAAAGCTTTGCTTTCGAAAATAGGACTTTTTGAGTTTGTTAGTTGTTTGGATTGAGTGTTGTTTCAATTAATTAAAAATGTCAAAAGGAGTTCAAAATTTAAATTTGAAGTAATTTGGAGTAGATTTGAGCAAAATTTGAGTTAATTAACTTTTAGAAAAGACGCAAGGAAGAAGACGAAGTCAGTTTTTTGTATAATCATGTATAATCTATGCTATATTAAAAGCACGAAGACCCTTAGCGAAATGTCGTTCACCTTTTTTATCCTTTAAAAATAATGTTCACGCTGGATAATATAGTAATTTTAATATTTTTCTAATATGTAGGAATGATCATTTAATTATTTTTCTAATTACTGAAATATTAGAATCAACTATAATTCTGAATATTTATTTTTTCCATATTTAGGATTTTACAAGCATTTAAAATTTATTTCATATAGATTTCCTTATTTAAAGCCCATTAATATTAAAGTCAAATTATAATATATTTTTTTCATTCAAAACTTAAAAATTGTATTTGTACTACCTTTTTTTCGTCCAATTTGCACTACTATGAAGCTACAAAAAATAGGCACACATAAGGTATATAACACAAAAATAATATACTCCTTATATTAGGCAAAACTAATAGGAACATCGAATAATTAAAAAAATTAAGGAACAATAATTGTAAAAACATATTGTCAATTGAATTCTCTCTTGATATTTTAAGTGATATTACAAATTTATTTTTCGACAAGTTTGTCTAAGTATTAAGTTTTTACATGTTATAACTCAATTTTAAAATTGAATTTTTAATATTTGATTTAGTTTTTACAATTTTTTGAGGCAATTTTCCTTCTAATATATTTTGTAATATGACATATTTTGAGAATTTAGATTCTTAATTAAAATTAATGGTTTAAATTTTTATCATACATTAATATTTTTTTAATATTAATAAATAAATTGAAAAGAACAATCGAATATAAAGAAAATTGATTTATTTCATTTCTAACTATCAATATTTAATTTAGGTAAATAAATATGCAACATGAACCATGGAATAGGTTATAATTTATCCATAAGATAAAAGAGTTGTAATCGTATTTTTATCATTTTGGAAGTACAAGTACTTTTGTTTTGTACTCATGTAAAGAATTTTGTGTTATTAAATTTAATATTTAATATTTAATTCCATTAAAGGGAAATTTGAACATTGCATAAATATTTTTTAGATTGTAACGAAATATTTTTAGATTTTATTTCGTTATAAAAAAATAAAAATAAGGGAGGTGAGCGTAATTCTCAAACTGCAATAGAAGTTTGTGTTACAAGGAGAATCTCAGCGGAAAGTTTTCAAAATTATCCAAATTGTGATTAAAGCTAAATATTAAAACTTGGGATGATTTAATATTAAGCTTTTGAAAAAAAAAATCTTTAATATTTAGAATAAATAATTAAATTAGCTAAGTAGCAAAAGAATTCAATTCTTCCCCAAAATTATCATAAAAGTAAAACTATTTTCCAAATAGAAAATACTACTAGGATATATGAAAGAATAAGAAATAGCATAAAATCAGGTAATGTGTATTAAGAGTCAAATGAGTAAAAATACAAACTTGAAATAATAAAAATGAAACAATAAAAGTCAAATTATATTCTATATGATTTGTCATTTGTTTTTTTATTTTTTATTTTTGTAAAATTTCCACAGATTGAACTTCCTATATTTTTTCCAACGTATTTAGTTGTTTGCTGTAAAATATTAATTTAATATTAATCATTTTTAGACTTTAGTCACATGTACCTTTTGTTCTAAGATCCATAAGGCAAATCTATCTTGTCCAAATCTCAAAAGAATCAAGAGATTATATTTTAAATTTGTGTTATTTGCAAAAAGTATTTTTATGTTACTTTTTTCCGATATTAGATACAAAAATAATAAAAAATTTTATAAAATATTCCACATATCTATGATGCATAATTTATTCTTTTATTAAACTAAGTAAAGTGAGACTAACATTCTATCAATTTTATGAACTTACTTTGTGTCTCAAACACTTTTTTTTTTAATTTTTTTTTAAGTCGATATATTTATTGATACAAGAAACATGCGCTTTATAACACGCGCAAAGCGCGTACCCTAAGACTAGTCTTGTATAATAGTGTATATGAGTATATAAACACATCTTATACACTTTTATACATCTTTATACAAGCGTATGTAGACGAACTTCTTTCATGATTTTCAGTTGTAGTTCTTGTTCAAAACCAGTCCAAATCTCCATTAAATGACTTCAAGTTGTATATATAACCACTCCAAATTTCTCACAAAATCAAATTCAAAATTTAAACCCACATGTTTAAGCTTGTTAAAAATTTAATTTTCACCATCCAAATAGATTTGGTTTGTTGAACTAATATTTGAGTCACAGTTATTGATTCGAAAATTAACTTAAAAGCTTGAGCAATCTTTTTTAAAAATAAAATAGTAATTTCTAGAATCTATTGGAGCTGGAAGTTGAATCTTAGTTTATTATTTTTGGGCTATGGAAGTTGAATCTTAGTTTATTACTTTTGGGCTAGTTGATTGTAAATTGAAATATGACCTATAAAATTAAAAAGTAGGGAACTCAGTTGTTCTTAAGTGAAATTTTCCCTAACTTAAATCCCTTTTAATATCAAAGATGTCATTGCTTTCTACCTTTGAGTCTTCTTCTTTTCTCTTTTCCTTTCTGAGCAGTGGAAATGACGAGGCACTGATTTGGACGCAAAGATTATACCAGTCCATTTAAGATTTACTTTCCCCACCACGTATAAATTGAGATATTTCTTCGTTTTCGAAATTTCTGATCATGCCACATTCTGTTTGGTGTCATGTCGTCTCATTCTCTTTACACCAAAGTACATTAAAATAACACAAGATGAAAAGAAGAAATAGGGCAGTTAATTACCCTCAGGCTCGCCTTATTGGAACTTGTGACATTACTAGTTAGATTGTGACTTTATTTAAGACTATACATCCCCTTGGGAATTGGGACCTAATGTTTCGTTTCAAGAAGGCAAATGAGCGACAAGAAAGAGAAAGGCGTATGTGAAAGTCAATCATGAAGAAGGTAGCCAACCTAGTGTCTTGGTTCGATTTGGATTGATTTTTTCTAAAAAGAAATCAAATCAAGTAAGTTAATTTTTCAAATATTAGAATCAAATTAAATCAATTAAGTTGGTTTTTCTCGATTTGGTTTATATCGGTTTTTTGATTTATTCAGTTATTTATCGGGTTTTTCTTAAATATAAGACATACACTACCATACACATATTTCGGCGATCACATTTTCAATGTAACACTATCAAATCAATTGCCCTTCGAGAAATCTATTATTTACCAATATATATTGATGATAATTGAATCACATAGTAATGAATAATTTAAGGACTCAATTAAAAATATGTTACTTTTAACACGAAATGAATTCTTACACTAAATAAAAGAAAATTACCAATCAAAATAGAATGTAAAGGTAAAGAACTATATTAAAAGTGCAAACTATTAACATTTACCATAAATTTTTTGAAACTTTTATAACAATATACATATATATATGTGTAATAATAAATTTGAAATAGCTGTGCTGCTCCTATAGTCGGTTTGGTTCGGTTTTTTCTGATTAAAACCAAAACCGAACCAAATTTGATCAGTTTTTAAAATTCAAAACCAACACCAAACCAAACCAAAAAGTATTAATTTTTTTGGTCGGTTTGGTTTGGTTTTCGATTTGGTTTGATTTTTCGGATTTTCATGAACACTCCTACCCATAGTTGTTGGGAGTAGAGAACAAAGTCTTTATAAAAAATTCAACACACATGGAAATTAAATTGGGTATTTAGCTACTAATATATGTAGAGAATTTAATATTTCAATTATACACTACTCCCTCCGGTTTACAATAAGTGTCAATTTGCTTTTTTATTTTGGTTCAAAATAAGTGTCCAGTTATGTAATTAATAAAGAATCCAATTTATTTTTACGAAATAACCCCTATGTACATATCCCTAAAAAGTTTTCTTACTCCTCACCTTAAATGTTTAATTAGGGGTAATTTAGTCATAATAAGTATTTTTATATAGAATTTAGTATTTTCTTAATGAGCGTGCTAAAAGTAAATTAGACACTTATTTTGAATAGGAGGGAGTAGTATAATACATTAAATACACTTCTCTCTTTTTCTATTTGCCTTTTCTTGACATGTCGTGCACGTTACTTTGCAAACCTCTGAACGTATAATAAACAAACATGTAAATAATTAGGAACGTAGATAGAGCGAAAATGACAATTTATTTGTGAAAGTTCAATTGTGTAATCTAGTTGTCATCCTTGCTTTGAATATAATACAAACAACAGATCCCAATAAGATAAAAAGGGAAAAAGAGTACTTTAATTTTCTGTACGCATACATTTGGCTGTTCTTTTATAACAGGTACATGCATACTGACATTCAAATATTGATGAAAACTTACGGTACAATGATTCTCTATTGGTTCTCACAGAACACACAAAATCAAAAATAAGTAAAGCCACAGCAGAATTTTACGTGAAAGATTCTCAGCTCACGGAATTAAAAATCACGACCTACTACAGAAAAAGAATATTATTCGGAGACCTTCTTGCTAGCCCAAAATCGTTAACTAAGATTGAGGATTCAACTAAAGAAACGCAAGCCTGAAAAGAGAAGAGAGATTTTAGATATGAGAACTTGTTTAGCAAAGAAGATTTTCTTGATTTTGGCTTTATTATTAATGAACAAGACACCTCTTATTTATACTTGTCTATGGATAGATAATATACAAGGAATTCTAGCTAAACTTATCTTCTAACAACACTCTAGAATATCTAGATATGTAACAAGATGAACTTATCTTCACACAATATTCTAGAACATCTAGATTTGTATACTAGATAAATATCAAGGATGCTACACTAGAACTTTCTAGAGAAATCTATGTTTTAAAAAAAAATCAACTTTACTATATTTTTCTCACACTCCCCCTTAAAGTGATTTTTTGGAAGCTATCCCACGCTTGTCGTGGAAAGAACTCAGCCTATTCTTTAGGACGTGTCTTGGTAAAGACCTCAGCATTATTTTTCTGGCTTCTCTTTTTTCCCTAATAACTGAAGGTTCTTCCATTGGTCATGCAAAGAAACATGAGTATATGCTGATGAAATTTTCATCTCTAAAATGATCTGGCTTGACAGTAGATTCTTTTTGGCCTTCCTGAAACACTTGAATCATCTCCTTGTTGAATTTCATGTCGTTGAGTTCTCGGGTTCCCCCTTTCTATTAGCTCTTTGACAATTGTATTATCTGAAGAAGTATCGTGATGGGCAGATTCGATCATGGAGAGGCTGAATGAAAATGAATTGGGCACCAACCCAAAATCATAAAGATGCTCGAGAAGCTGACAAAACAGGTAGAATCGGGAAAAAAGAAAATTGAAGCCAATGACAAAAAGGTGAAAATCTACAATTCGAGGGTAGACCAAATCCCCGAAGCACCACTGATATTAAAAGGCCTGGATTACAAATAGTTTATTCAAAAACCTTTTCCTCCGAGTGCAACTCCGAAGCCAATCCCTAAGAAGTTCTACATGCCCGAGATTTCTAAGTACAACGGAACAACTTACTCAAATAAGCATGTGACCTGCTACACGCGTGCCATCAAAGGGAACAACTTGGAGGATGATGAGATTAAGTTTGTCCTGCTGAAAAAGTTTGGGGAAACTCTATCAAAGGGAGCTATGATATGGTGTCACAACCTACCTCCTAGTTCTATTGACTCGTTCACTATGCCTGCAGATTCCTCCGTAAAAGCACATGCTGGGGCTATTAAGGTCGAGACTAGGGAGTCAGACCTTTTCAAAGTGAAACAGAGGGATAACGAGATGATCAGAGAATTCGTGTCCTGATTTCAAATAGAAGGATAGAACTGCCTGTCGTGGACGATTAGGCCGTTCAGGCCTTTAACCAAGGACTCAATGTTCGAAGCTCATTGGCTTCACAGTAGTTGAAACAAAATCTGGTAGAATATTCAGTTGTTACTTGAGCTGACGTAAATACCCGGTATCAATAAAAAATTAAGGGCAAATATGATCATCTTGGGGTCCCTTCCAGGTCAGTTTACCCCATCAGAGATTTTGATAGAGTCAAGAGAGACATTTATTATGAACCAAGATCAAACAGGGATCAGTATCATCCATTCAATAGAGACCGAAGAAATAGTGGGTCTGTGCGAAACCCTATAAGAAGTGAAAGGATGAGATATCGAGGTTAAAACAATCGGGGACTTATGAGCTAAAATAATTTGAACGGGCCCGTCGGGCCTAAGAAAGCGCCAATGGTATCGGAATACAACTTTAACATCGATGCTGCCACCATCGTATATATGCCATCGGATTCATCAAAGAAAACAAGTGGTCTCGACCTCTACATTGCTATCCAGTCCAAAGGGGTCCTAACCCAATATGCAAATATCTTGAACGCATAGCCACATAATAGAGGATTGCCGGCAATTAAGAGAAAAAGCAGCCTAGCTATTCAACAAAGGACATCTCTGAGAGTTCCTAAGCGATAGAGCCAATAATAACTTCAGGAAAAGAGACTATAGTAAGCAGATCGATCAGGAGGAGCCCCAGCATGTCATTAACATGATCATCGGCGGGGTCGACGTTCCCAGGGGCCGATATTAAAGTGCACCAAAGTGTCCATCACAAGACTCGAGATTACGTGCTTGAGGGAACCTTGTCTTTCAACAACGATGACGATGAAGGCATCGTCTAGCCCCACAACAATGCACTGGTAATATCTGTACTCATAAATAAATCTCGAGTTAAGCATGTGTTAATTGATCCAGGTAGCTCGACCAATATCATCAGATTTAGGGTCATGGAACAGCTCGGTCTACAGGACCAAATCATGTCTGCAGTCTGAGTTCTAAACGGATTCAACATGGTATGTGAGACCACTAAAGAGGAGAAAACATTACCGGCGAACTCCACCAGAACCATTCAGCATCCCGAGTTCTATGTGATAGAAGGAGATATGAGGTACAATGCTCTATTCGGTAGGCCCTGGATTCAAAACATGAGGGCAATTCCATCGACCCTACACTAGGTGTTGAAATTCCCAATGCCAGGAGGGATTAAAACAATATACGAAGATCAACTGGCCGCAAAAGGAGATGTTCGCAGTCGAAGAGGTGATCCTAATATTCGCGCTTTCAACACCAAAATGTTTGGGTTCGGTCGCCAAGGAATAAACCAAATAGAAATTACCAACACCAGCCCCGACCCAATCGAAAAAGTAGGGACGGGTGAAGACGATGACTACGGGGTGACGAGGTCTTTCATAGCCCCCAATGACTTCGACGCCACCAAATCAACGGCCGAAGAACTGGAGCAAGTCATATTGATCAAGCATTTGTCCGATCGTAAGGTATAACTGGGCACGGGGTTAAGATCCAAGCTCAGGAAAAAAATCATTAAATTCTTTATAGCTAACTTAGATTGTTTTGCTTTGTCCCACCTTGATATGATAGCGACTCCCCCGGAAATAACCACTCATAAGCTGAGCATGGACCCAAAGTTCTATCCAGTGAAATTGAGAGGGACACCTCAATCCGAAGTCAAGCATGCATTAATCAAAGACGAGATATCTTAACTCCTTAAAATAGGGTCCATTCGGGAGGTTAAGTACTTAGATTGGTCAGGAAACGTAGTGGTAGTCCCTAAAAGGGGAATAAATTAAGAATGTTTCTTGGCTATAAAGATTTGAATAAGGCATGTCCAGGGACTCTTTCCCTCTACCCAATATCAATCGCATGATCGATGCGATGGACGGCCACGAGATCCTCATTTTCTCGATGCCTATTTCGGGAATAACCAAATTCGGATGGACCCGGGCCATCAGGAAGAAACGTCCTTCATCACTAAATACGGTACCTATTGCTATAACGTAATGCCATCCGGACTAAAAAATGTCAGTGCCACTTATCAACGCCTAGTAAATCGGATGTTCGAAGAATAGATAAGAGAATCAATAGAGGTTTATATTGATGATACGTTGGTGAAGGCCATACAAGCAGATGACCATTTGAAGTATTTGTAGGAAACCTTCAACATATAGAAGAAATATAATATGAAGCTGATCCAGAAAAACTGTGCATTTGGAGTCAGACCCGAAAAATTTGTCGGACCTCGGAGTGCCAACAATCCTTGGAGGAACTCAAGCGGCACCTCTTGAGCCCTCCTTTGCTTTACACTCCGAAGGTAGACGAACAACTGATCTTGTACTTAGCAGTATCCGAGGTGGTGGTAAGGCGAAGATAATAAGGTTAGCTAGAATCTTCCTTGTATATTATATAGAATCATCCATAGACAAGTATAAATAAGGGGTTTCTTGTTCATTTGTAGTGGAGCCAAAATCAAGAAAGCCTTCTTTCCTAAATAAGTTCTTCTATCTAAAATCTCAATTTTTTTTCAAGCTTCCTCTTCTTTAGTTGAACTCTCCAATCTTAGTTAACAATCTTGGGCTAGCAGAAGGTCTCCAAATAATACTCTTCTTCTGTTATTCTTTACAGTAAGTCGTGCTAATGGATTAGAGATGGAGTTATTTAACCAGTCTAACTACAAGGAATGGAAGACTTGTATGGAGTCATACCTTGTTGGTGATCATTTGCAGGAAGTTATCAACGGGAGTAACACAACTCCTCCCGCTGACGCACCGGAAAATAGAAATGCGGACGTTTACGAGCCATTCTAGGACGACTATAGCCTTTTAAGTTTGGGTGTTGCCCGATAGGCTTATTACCCTAAGTCATCCGGGCTTGCCAAGGACAACAGTCCCCGAATGGGAATGGCCGTAGCCTTTAAATCTCGGGCATTGATAGGTTTTGTACCCACGGGCTTCAAAAGCTCGACCATCCGAACTTGCCTTGGACGATAGTCCCCGAGCGAGGGTGATCCCCCGAATCCAGATAGAGGTGGCCTTTGAGCTCGGTGTCTTTTAGGGAGAAAAATGTTGTAATTTTTAGAGACAAAATATTTATCTGTAAGGCAGAAACTTTCTTTCATTTATGTGCGCAATATACAAGGTTACAAATGTGTACAAGTTTCGTGTTATGGCTTGGGTGGTCTATGTAGGCATGGTTCATTTGACCGTTTGGCCCTTACTGTAAATCCTATCCACCGAGCCTAAATTGTTCGAACATAAAGTTTCTTTCCTTGCTAAAATCATTATCCAAGGGTGATTCACTAGTATTGAGGCCGATCATAAATAGAGACCGAATACTATTGATGTGATCCTCGACTCCAGTTCATAACCGGTATTCAATTCTAACTTAGCACGATCAACTGTTGCCTCATTAAAAATCTTGCCAGAAAACCCATTTGGGACAAACCCGTTCAAGGGAAAAAATGTGCAACGCGTGCTTTCAGGCCTAAAAGTTGTATCATTCCTTGATCATTACCTACAAGTGTTTGTTCAATATGTAAGGAAAAGAAACGAATGGGGTCATACCTTATCAGTAATATCGTTTTAAGAGGGTCACGTTCCAGTTATTCGATAGTCGCTCACCGTTCATTGCTTCAAGTTTGTACGATCCTTTGCCGGCAATCTCAATAATTCGATATGGACCTTCCCAATTCGGCCCCAGATTTCCTTCGTTCGGGTTTCGGGTGCTTAATTTCATCTTCCTTAGTATCAAGTAGGGGTGGCAAAATGGTTCAAAGAAAACAGTTAACCACCCATATTATCCACTAAAAAATGGGTTGGATAATGAACTTTTTAAAAATGGGTCAAATATGGATAAGAACCATATTATCCATTTAGATAATAGATAACTAATGAGTCTAACTTTTATATTTGTAAAGCCTTGAATTGGGGGTTCCTCAAGTTAGGGAGACTAAGAATTCTTGCAAAAGTGCTCATATACAAAAAGTCATGAATAATATGGGTAACCCATATTATCCACTAAAAAATGGGTTGGATAATGAACTTTTTAAAAATGGGTCAAATATGGATAAGAACCATATTATCCATTTAGATAATAGATAACTAATGAGTCTAACTTTTATATTTGTAAAGCCTTGAATTGGGGGTTCCTCAAGTTAGGGAGACTAAGAATTCTTGCAAAAGTGCTCATATACAAAAAGTCATGAATAATATGGGTAACCCATATTATCCACTAAAAAATGGGTTGGATAATGAACTTTTTAAAAATGGGTCAAATATGGATAAGAACCATATTATCCATTTAGATAATAGATAACTAATGAGTCTAACTTTTATATTTGTAAAGCCTTGAATTGGGGGTTCCTCAAGTTAGGGAGACTAAGAATTCTTGCAAAAGTGCTCATATACAAAAAGTCATGAATAATATGGGTAACCCATATTATCCACTAAAAAATGGGTTGGATAATGAACTTTTTAAAAATGGGTCAAATATGGATAAGAACCATATTATCCATTTAGATAATAGATAACTAATGAGTCTAACTTTTACATTTGTAAAGCCTTAAATTGGGGGTTCCTCAAGTTAGGGAGACTAAGAATTCTTGCAAAAGTGATCATATACAAAAAGTCATGAATAATATGGGTAACCCATATTATCCACCGGTTAAGCCATTTTTTATCTGTATTAAATATGGGTCGGGTCGGATAATTGATCCATTTTTCGTTATCCATTTTTGACCCGAATCATATCCGACCCGACCCGTCAGTTTGCCACTCCTAGTATCAAGTCCCCGACACTGAAGTGTCAAAGGTTGGTTCTCTGATTGTAATACCTTTTGATTCGTTGCTTTTGGGCAGCCATCCGGATGAGGGCGGCCTCACGCCTTTTGTCTAGCAGTTCTAGGCTCGCATTCATGGCCTCATCGTTTGACTCTTCGTTCGCATATCAGAACCTGAGACTTGATTTTCCTACTTCAGCCGATATTAGAGCTTCGACGCCATGAACCAACAAGAATAGGGTGGCCCCAGTACTGGTCTTTGAGGTCGTATGATATGCCTATAGGACTTCGGGAAAGATTTCCTTCCATTTTTCTTTGGGGTCGGTCAACCTCTTTTTGAGGTTCGTGGACTCTGCTTTCTCATTCCCACTAGGGTGATAAGGTGTCAATAGGATCCTTTTGATTTGATGGTCTTCAAAAAACTTGCTCACTTTGTCGGTTGGCATATTATATGGTCCCAGATAAAATCAATAACTTTCTTCCCCCTGATTTTCTTTAATGCCTGGGCTTCCACCTATTTAGAACAATAGTCAATCATAAATAATATAGATTGAGCCTTATTAGGTGCATATGGTAGGGGGCCGACAATCTCCATCCCCCACTTGATGAACAACCAGGGTGACAAGACTGAATGCAATAGCTACATGTGCTGATGAATCATCGGAGCATGCCTCTGACATCCATCGCATTTTCGTACGAACTCCTTTGCGTCCTTTTCCGTGTCAATCCTGTAGTAGCCGGCTCTGATTACTTTTCAAACTAATGATTCGGAACTCGAATGATTTTTGGAGGTGCCTTCATGGACTTCCCTCAGAACATGCTCAGTATCTCTTGGTCCTATACATATTGCGAGTGGGCCATTGAATGTTCTCCTAAATAGGGTACCATCTTTGAAAAAGCTGAACTGGGTCGCCTTTGTACACGAAGCTCTCGATTCTTTAGGATCTGAGGGCAGTTTTCAATCTTCAGATACTCTATATAGTTGTTTCTCCAGTCCCAGGTCAAGATTGTTGAGTTTATCTCGGTGTAACCTTCTTTCACTACCGATCTCATGAGTTGTACGACCTTCCCTGAGTTGAATTCATCATCATTAACCAACGATCCTAAATTAGCAAGAGCATCGACCTCACTGTTCTATTCTCGAGGTACATGCTGCAGAGTCCACTCCTTGAAATGATGTAGGGGTACTTGCAATTTATCCAGGTATCTTTGTATTCTTCTTCACTGACTTTGAACGTCCCACTGACATGGTTTACCACAAGGAGGGAGTCACAATTAGCTTTGACCACATCTGCCCCTAGGTTTTTAGCTAGTTTGAGGCTTGCAATCATGGCCTCATACTTGGCCTCGTTGTTAGTCAATTTCATAGTCCTAATATATTGTCTAACTACATTACTTATCGGTGGCTTCAACACGATGCCAAGTCCGAACCTCTTTGCATTCGAGGAACCGTCCGTAAAGAGGGTCAAGATTACTTAGGAAGTCCCCGAGTTAAACAATAACTCCTTTTCGACCTCAGGTAACAGGGCCAGTGTGAAATCACCACAAAGTCTGCCAAAATTTGAGATGTGATGGCGGTTCGGGGTCGATATTCTATATCATACCTGCTAATATCCACAGCCCATTTGGTCAATCGTCCCGAGAGCCCCGGTTTATGTATTATGTTTCTTAACGGGTAAGTAGTCATGACACATATGGGATGACAATAACAATATGGTTTTAGTTTCATAGAGGCGCTTAGGAAAGCGAGCACCAATTTTTCTTAGTGAGGATACCTTGTTTCGGCATCGCCTAGAGTTCTGCTAACATAATAGATGGGAAATTGCATACCTTATTCTTCTCGATCTAGGACTCCACTTACTGCCACCTCAGATATTGCTAAGTGCAGGTACAATTGTTCGCCTGCCTTCGGAGTGTGAAGAAATGGTGGGCTTGAGAGGTAGCGTTTGAGTTCCTCCAAGGCTTGTTGGCACTCCGGGGTCCATAAGAAGTTATTCTTCTTCTTCAACAGTGATAAGAACCGATGACTCTTGTCGGAGGACCTCGAGATGAATCGACTCAAAATGGCTATGCGTCCGGTTAAACATTTTACGGCCTTGACATTGTCCACTATGATAATGTCCTCTATGGCCTTGATTTTATCAGGATTGACCTCGATCCCCCAGTTGGACACCATGATTCCAAGAAATTTTCCAAATCCGATGCCGAATGCACATTTTTCCGAGTTCAGCTTCATATCGTATTTCTTCTGTATGTTGAAGGTTTCCTACAAATTCTTCAAATGGTCGTCTGCTCGTAGGGAATTAACCAACATATCGTTAATATAAACCTCTATTAATTTTCTTATCTGTTCTTCGAACATCCGATTTACTAGGCATTGGTAAGTGGCACCTGCATTTTTTAGTCCAAATGGAATTACACTATAGTAGTAGGTACCAAACTTAGTGATGAAGGAAGTTTTTTCTTGATCACCTGGGTCCATCCGAATTTGGTTATACCTGGAATAGGCATCGAGAAAATTGAGGATCCTGTGTCCCGACGTCGCATCGATCATGCGATCGATATTGGGTAGAGGGAAAAAGTCCTTTGGACATGCCTTGTTCAAATATTTATAGTCTACACATATTCTTAATTTATTCCCCTTTTAGGGACTACCACTATGTTTCTAACCAATCCGGGTACTTAACCTCCCGAGTATATCCTATTTTAAGGATTTTAGATACCTCGTCTTTGATGAATGCATGCTTGACTTCGGACTGAGGCCTTCTTTTCTGTTTGACTGGATGGAACTACGGGTCCAGGCTCAACTTGTAAGTAGTTATTTCCGAAGGAATCACTGTTGTATCAAGGTGGGACCAAGCGAAACAATCTACATTAGCTATAAGGAATTTAATGAGTTTTTTTCTGAGCTTGGTACTTAACCCCGTGACCAGGTATACCTCACGATCGGGAAAATGCTCAATCAATATGACTTTCTCCAGTTCATTGACCATTGGTTTTGTGGCGTCGGTGTCATCTGGTCTATAAAAGACCTGGGAACCCCGTAGTCATCGTCTTCACCTTTCCCCTCCTTCTCAGATTGGGTCGGGGCCGATGTTGGTAATTGCTATTTGTTTTTTTCCTTGGTGACCGAATCGAGACTTTTTGGTATTAAAAGTGCGGATATTGGGATCACATCTTCGACTATGACTATCTCCTTTGCGCCCGGTTGTTCTTAGTAAAATATTTTACTCGTTCTTGGAGTTGGGAATTTCAACACCTGGTGCAGGGTCGATGGCACTGCCCTCATGTTTTGAATCCAGGGCCTCCCAAATAGAGAATTGTACCTTATATCTCCTCGATCACGTTGAACTTGAATTCCTAAATGGTTCCGACGATGTTCATCGCTAATGTAATCTCCCCTTTAGTGGTGTTACATACTATATTGAATCCGTTTAGAACTTGGACTACAAGCACGATTTTGGTCTTGTAGACCGAGTTATTCCACGACCCTCAATTTGATGATATTGGCCGAGCTACATGGATCAATTAACACATGCTTAACTCATTTATGAGCACATATATTATCTGTGCATCATTGTGGGGCTGCACGATGCCTTCACCGTCCTAGTCGTTGAAAGACAAGGTTCACTCTAGCACCTAATCTTGAGTCCATTTCTCTCTTGTGATGGACAGTTTGGTTCACTTTAACATCGGCCCCTGGGCAACGTTGACCCCCCCGATGATCATGTTAATGACATGCTGGGACTCCTTCTACTCAATCTATTTACTAGAATCTCTATTCCTGAAATGATTCTTGGCTCTATCGCTTTGGAACTCTCGAAGATGGCCGTTGTTAAATAGCTGGGCTACTTCCTCTCTTAATTACCGGCAATCCTCTATTCTGTGGCCGTGAGTGCCATGATATTTGCGCATTAGGTTATGATCCCTTTGGGCTAGATCAAATTGTAGAGGTCAAGGTAACTTGGTGTGTTTGATGCGTCTAATGGCAGATGCGATGGAGGCATCATTGATGTTAAAATTGTAATCTAATAACCTAGGTGCTTCCTTAGGCCTGACGAGCCTGTCAAAATTGTTTTTGCTCATGAATCCCCGATTGTTTTGACCTCGATCGCTCCTCCTTTCACTTCTTATAAGATTTCTCCCAGACCAATTACCTCTTCGACTCCATTATATGGCTGATAGCGATTGTTTGATCTTGGTTCACGATCAATGTCTCTTTTGACTCTGTCGATAGCTCTGATGGGATAAACTGATGCGGAAGGGGCCCCAAGCTGATCATCTTTGACCCTTATTTTTGATTGATACCAGTTATGTACGTCAGCTCAAGTAATAACCTAATATTCTACCAGATTTTGTTTCAACTACTATGAAGCCAACGAGCTTCAAACATTGAGTCCTTGGGTAAAGGCCTGAACGTCCCAATCATCCGCGATCGAAGGCAGGTCCATCAGTTCCATTTGAAATCGGGACACAAATTTTTTGAGCATCTCATTATCCCTCTATTTCACTTTGAAAATGTCTAACTTCCTGGTCTCGACCTTGATAGCCCCGGCGTGTGCTTATATGAAGGAATCTGTAAGCATAGCGAAGGAATAAATAGAATTAGGAGGTAGGTTGTTATACCATATCATAGCTTCCTTTGACAGAGCTTCCCCGAAGTTTTTCAGCAGGACATACTCGATCTCATCATCCTCCAAGTCGTTCCCTTTGATGGCGTACGTGTAGGAGGTCATATGCTCATTTGGGTTGGTTGCTCCATTGTACTTAGGAATCTCGGGCATAGGGAACTTCTTAGGGATTGGCTTCGGAGCTACGCTCGAAGGAAAAGTTAATTGAATAAACTTCTTGGAATCTAGGCCTTTTAATATCGGTGGTGCTCCAGGGATTTGGTCTACCCTGGAATTGTAGGTTTTCACCTTTTTGTCATTTGCTTCAATTTTTTTTCTCCTGCTTCTACCCGTTTTGTTAGCTCCTCGAGCATTTTCATGATCTCGGAGTTGGTCCCTAACTCATTTTTATTCGTCCTCTACGTGACCAGTTCATTTCTTTGGGTGACTTCCCGAGATGGCTCGGGCTCAATTCTATTCGGTGCATGACTTTGGTTCTGCAACTGGGCTATTGCTGCCTATTGAGCCTGTATCATTTCGAAGATCACCCCCAAATTGATCCCATCACCTTCACTGCTGTGTGTATTTTGGGCAATTGATCGGACTTCCCTGCGGACACTGTTCTTAGGATCAATAGGAAAATTTGCATTGATGACCACATGCGAGCTAGCGTCGATCGGATCTGCGACTGGAACTCTATTGAGATCGACGAGGGGCATCTCGTTACCGGGTGCTACATTGTTGTTCTCGCCATGGTGGTCGAACTCAGCATCCATATTTAGAGGGGTAGACTGGCAGTTCGACATTTCAAACTTTAACCTGAAATCAAAGATACTCCAAAGAACAAGTGTAAAATAAGGTGTGTTATAGTAATTTTATCAAATAGCCACTATTATCCTTAGCACCACGGTGGGCGCCAAACTGTTTATCCTTAAGATCGGATAACAATTAAATTTGTAAGTGATTTTAAGGATACACGGATTAATTTAATACAATGCAATAAATTGAATTAAAATGAATAAGTAAAGGTATTGTAAATTCAAACCATGCGAGGAGAATGATCTTTGACTTAGTGTAACGTCCACCCTCGATTCGGTCTCACAGTATCCAGTATTGATGAATAAGAAAAAGAGCTTTGATAACAGTAAAATAATAATGTATTTCTTTGGGATATGAGTTACAATGTCCGTCATGAATTATCAGACCCCCTTTATATAATAAGGGAGTCATACTCTAGGTATAACTTTATATAAGGTAAAACATCTTCTGATTAACTGATTGCCGAGATCCCCGCTGTAATATCCGGCCGGTCAGGGATATTACGGTCTTTTGTTGGCTGTACTTGATTGCCCGATAATGTTCTTCGAAGTTGTTCAAGGCTAGGACCGATCCCGAACCATGACCCCGAACCATGACCCCGATATTTTTGAGGGTTGGCGTCATGCCCCCGGATTCTGACTCGATGAGACATTTGCCTCGATTTCGGTCCCTTGTCATCATGTCTCGAGCTTGGCTTATCTTATCGGAGATCGAGATGTACCATAAGCCCAGTTTTACTTGTTACACAAAATTGTTTCGCAGGTAGAATTCTTTTGGCCATGGACTCGATGGTACAAATAATTATTGCCTTGTCAGCCAAGTTTAACTGTACTTTGGGGCAAAGAGTGAGGTAAAATTTAATGCCAGATTAAATCCCGTAAATTTTTAATTAAGTGGCGAGAAAGACAAGGACAGAAAATTGTACATACAACACATGGGGCTGAGAGACATATTCTCTAAGGAAACCACCTCTCAATTTCAAGCATATGCCATCACAAATTAAAGCAAGGCACACATCATATACTCGCGTTGTGGTGATTAAAATACATTCTAAGGCTGAGTTTAGTTGTGTACGTATATGCTTCCACAACCTTTCCTTCTCATTCGTGCTCAACGCTTTATTAGCTAAGTCATATTCCAACAAAAAGAATAATGAGATGCAATTTGAATCTTATAATTATGGCACGTCACTGTATTGTTAGTGTTTGGTGACTCAGATTATAGCCCTTAATACATGCTGTACCTAAGTTTTGGTTTCCATTAGGGGTAGTTACATGCATGGGGTTTTTCCGTGCAGTCAGGAATTTTATTAAGTGATGTTAAAATATAAAAAAATAAACATACAAAAGAGGTTTAATATATACTATTATATTTACATAAAAATAAAGTTTAACTAACTACACAGAGTAATTTTCCTGCGAAGGAGTACCAGTTCACCCAAGGTGGCTCTGCAATTATACCTGAGTCGAGAGGCTAATCCAAACTTTGGAATTTATAAGTTTTTACGACAACTTCAAGTTACTATACATTAATATATAATTGGGCTACATTCAATCATTTGCGGAATCAGCCACATGCTAGATTGCCCACACCATATTCTTTTGGGATATGCTAGATAGCCGCCCCTAGCGGTATAACGTTTCGTCACAGAATGAAACTGCTTGTTATACCCCGGGCTAAGGAGATTAGATTTCCTTGGTTGAATTATTTGCTTGCTTATTCCACTTCTAATGATCTTTCATCCCCCTAATTTGTATTAACGTGGACCTAAGTCGAATTAGCTGTATAAACTCTTAAGGGGCATTTGTATTGAGAGAACTTCATTTATAGCCCATCGGGCAAAACTAATATCAACCGGTAGCCCAAAATTACAATATGCATTTTATAGCCCAAAAGTAATTTTAGTGGCTAGCCACCGAAATATATCTGACCCACAAGCTCTGTAAAAAAAATGTGAAGTGCAATCTCTAGTCTGTAACATTAAACAAAACGAGAGAGATACCAGGCAACGTAATTAAGTAATCTAAATGAAACTGCCAAGCAAATAGAATACCTCATTAGTCTTTGGTGTTGACCATTCTCCAGTTATAGACAGTTGAGTGACCTCATTACATGAAGGCATACAAGTAATCATTAAGCTTCCATCTTGGTAGCTTTCTTCCTCAGAAACGAGATCAATGACGAGGTTCTTTCCAAGACAATACTAGAATACCAGGAAATACAGTGAATTAGATGTCTGAAAATTCGGTAGACCCTGAATATTTGAGAATCTGGAAAAGCCTATGGTATCATATGATTACATGTCCCAACATTTGAAAGCTGCCATGCTATTTGGTAATAAAGATGGCACGATATTATGCCTTAAGAGTATACATCCATAAAGGCTTCTAAACCTTCGTTCCATTAGTGAACCATAATCTAGTCTAATTCAGGCTTCAATAACCAATTCTTCAAGTGATTTAAAATTGGCTTGACATGTCGATAACAATGTTTCTTCTAGCCGCAATGATGACTAGATGGCGAACACTTATTACCAAATTCTCAAAAAAGTTTCTAGTTTAAATCATATTTTTGCATTTTTAGATATAAATGTGAAATGTAGTGAGCCTCTAGAAACATTCTCTTGGATCCTATATTCGGTTCTCGAAAATCTGAAAGCCATTGTAATTTTCATCTTATATTTTAATTCTTGTTTGCAATTCATGATTTTGGGCTATATCTAGGTTTTGAATACAAATATGATATGACCCCAATTTATTGCCATCACAAACTTATGATCTCAGATCTATTATGGATAAGAAAATATACAAAATAGACTATCATTATACAATTTGTATACAATAAATATATAAAAATAGACTATCATTATACAAAAAATATACAAAATAGACTGTTACTATACAAAACATACACAAAATAGACTATCACTATACAAAAATATACAAAATAGACTGTTACTATACAAAAATTATACAAAATAGACCATCACTATACAAAATAAACTCTTACTATACAAAACATATACAACATAGACTGTTACTATACAAAAAATATACAAAATAGACTGTCACTATACAAAATAGAGTGTTACTATACAAAAAATATACAAAATAGAGTGTCACTATACAAAATAGACTATTACTATACAAAAAATATATAAAATACACTGTCACTGTACAAAATAGACTGTTATCATACAAAAAAAATATAAAATAGACTGTTACTATACAAAAAATATACAAAATAGACTGTTACTATACAAAATAGAGTGTTACTATACAAAAAATATACAAAATAGAGTGTCACTATACAAAATAGACTATTACTATACAAAAAATATACAAAATACATTGTCACTATACAAAATAGACTGTTACCATACAAAAAAATATAAAATAGACTGTTATTATACAAAACATATATAAAATAGTCTGTCACAATACGAAATAGACTGTTACTATACAAAAAAATAAAAAATAGAGTGTATCTATACAAAATAGACTGTTACTATACAAAAAATATACAAAATAGACTGTCATTTAATTCTTAGCTAATATTATTAGATCCAGAAGTACAAAATACAATTTAAAAAGGCAAAAACGGATTGCTCCATCGTGCTAGGTAGGAGTCGAACCTGCGACCTTCAGCTTACGAAATAGATGCCCTATCCACTAAGCTATAGACGCTTGTGTTGTCATGCTCATTCGTTTCGGCTAGTATATTCAATATATTTGGGCCGAAGGCAAAAAATGGCTGCTCTATCGCGCTAGGTAGGGATCTAACCTGGGACCTTCTGCTTAGGAAATATACGCCCTATCCACTGAGTTACAGACGCTTGTGTTGTCATACTCATTCCTTTCGGCTACTATATGCAATAGGTTTGATCCGAAGGGCCATTTTGTAAGTGGTACAAAACATGGGCTATTAAAATTTTGAGGAGCTATAAAGGGTAGTTTTCTCATTTGTATCTATACCCGTTTTTTAGGTCACTTTTTAATTTGTACCCGCTTTGCCAAAAAAATTGCAAACGTACCCACTTTTTCGCGTAACTTCAGCATACGGGCCTGAAGTAGCAAAGACAATCACGCAAACTTCAGCATTCTAGTAGACGGGTCTGAAGTAGCAAAATTGCTGAACCAAGTGTACTGAAGTTTTTGTTTGTAATTGCTGAATTTGAGCATTGTAGTGCTGAAGTTTGTTTCTCTATTAGCTAAAATTTTTATTTGTAATAGCTGAACTTAAGCATTATAGTAGCTGAAGTTTTGTGATACTGAAGTTATCTAGTTCATTTGTAAAAACTTCAACACTAAATAAGCTAAAGTTTTTTTGTCCTGGATTCATTAGTTTTGTCATTAAGCCTTTTCAAAAACTTCAGCAGAAGATGCTGAAATTATTTAGTTCATTTGTAAAAACATGAACACTAAATAAGTTGAAGTTTTTTTGTCCTGGATTCATTAGTTTTGTCATAAAGCTTTTTCAAAATCTTCAGCGGAAGATGTTGAAGTTATTTAGTTCATTTGTAAAAATTTCAGCACTAAATAAGCTGAATTATTTTTCTCATGGATTCATTAGTTTTGTCATAAAGCTTTTTCAAAAACTTCAGCAGAAGATGATGAAGTTATTTAGTTCATTTGTTAAAACTTCAGCACTGTATAAGTTGAAGTTTTTGAAAAAGCTTTCTAACATACTAGATAAATAATCACCTTATTCGTTCATAGTGTATTACTACTATAAAATAATTAGATTACCCTAAATCATAAATTTTAAAAATAATAAACATGAAAAGAATAGAATTATCATGAAAAGAATCACTAAGTGTGACCTTAAACTTTCCGTACGTAGAAATATTCACAAATTATTATCTACTAACTTACATAATTATTTATCATTTATTTTTAAATAATGTGATAAACATACTTATGACAATCATCCCATGAACTAAAGTTTCATAGCAGCACGAAGAAGAAGAAGAAGAAGAAGAAGAAGAAGAAAAAGAAGAAAATGAAGGTGGAAAAGGAGGAGAAAAAAGGGAACTGAAGTTATTTTAAAAGTATATACAAATTAAAACTTTTTAAAAGAATAAGTATAAATTAAATGGAATTAACCAAATAAAACGCCATGTGCAATTTTTACGCCTCTTAATACTAATACAGATGGTTTCATTCATATAGTCTCCTTATATGGCCTAACGTGGAAGGGGAATTGATGATGCACTAAATTAATGAAGGAGGTGAGTGTCATTTATTGACAAAAAAATTGTACGAAAAATCTATGGTAGAGAAATAGAACAAAAAGATGTCTCATTAGTTGTCCACTTGCAAGTCACTGATTACATTAGTACCAAATTTTCTTTGCCAACCACGTAACCCCCCTGCCCCCCCCCCCGCCTTTTCCAGAAAATAGAAATTCATGAACATGTCACATATTTCTGTTTAGTGGTAGGTAGAGTTCTATTTGTCCCTCCAGCAAATGACGTGGGACTCATTAACATTTTCCCGCACGTAGACTTGTCACTTGGGAGCGTGGAAAACAATTTAGGGATGTTCGGATAGAAAAATCGCCCAAACTGCAAAATCAAACTAAACGTTTGGTATTGAATAAACAAATTCGAATCAAACCGATATATAAATATACTATAGTATTTATATATACTTTTAATACTTTATATAGAATTTTCTTTAAAAAATATATCAAGAAATATGTGAGATTCTCTCGTGAGATGTCATATTTAATAGAAATATGAAGTACTCCATTTGTTTACTTTAAATAACAGGTTGTACAGTCGGACCTTTCTATAATAGCATCCCTATATAACAATCATTCACTATAAAAGCAAACTTTTTTTCGGAACCAATTTTTATATTATGTTATAATATATCTCATCTATAACAACACTTCAATATAACAACCTAAAAATATCGGAACAAACGAAACTATTATAGAGAGATTTCTTTTGTTATCAAATGTTATTCAAATGTGTCAATCTCTTTGTTCTTCCATATACATATGTCAACATCTATTAAATTCTTATATCTTTTTCGAGTTTGAAATGGTATTTTAATAATTTAAAATTAAATACAACATATCATTATTTATGTATCATATTGATTTTTATGTTTAATTATTAAATTTGGTTAACCTTGAAAGCGTACATCAACCAAAAAAAAGTTATTAGACAACTAAGAAAATAATTGTCATGTGTTACTAAGAAAATTCTCCCATAAGATATTTGTATAGGGTAAAAATATGCTATACTAAATGATTGCATAAGAGAATGACACGTGGAGCCGAAGACAGAGGATAGCAAAACCAAAAACAACTGTTCTGGTTGTCACCGTAATGAATGACGCTCATAAAGATGCAATAAATACCTGCCACCCGATGGTATTCAATGGAGAATATCCGTAGCATTTAGTAAACTGCCTGTTACAAAGAATTTGTTAATTATGCTTACCGTTACACATTCTTCAATGGCCCTAATAATTGACATTAAAGAAGGGCATGATCCTAAGATCTTGTTCAGTAGGTACATCTATAAATATTGAGCTCTATTGTCATTGTAAATGACATGAATATTTTGGTAAACTTATGCTATATTCTATTCAAAGCTCTATAGAATTTTATCTTATTATTTTCTGGTTTCATTATTGTTGTGCCCGGAAGCCTCATTTCTGGCATTACTATTTCGGCTATTTCATCTTCATATCAAAGCTAAGTGTTACATATTTCTTCAATTCTTTTATTATTTCAGGATCAAATTAATTCACTTAACTAGAAATCACGTATAAATTTAACTGTACCATTTTATGGGTAAACAGTTGGCACCCACCATGAAAGTCGTGTAATTGAGTTGGTCCTTGCCTCTTTTACTAACATGTTATGATTGTGAGCACGTGATTTTTGCCCCAAGCAAATTATTCCAAAAATATATGCAAAAATAATTTTTGTGTGAAACTTGTTGATAATTGTGTGGAAATACCAGGATTTGTTTTTATTTTTGGAAAATAAAGCAAAGAAAATCAAAATAAAATACCATTTTTTGTATTAATTAAAAAATACCAAAAGATAGAAATTAATTACTCTTTAATTCTAGAAAATCAGAAAATTAAAAGAAAAATACAAAGAAAATACAAGGAATAA
>MU779789.1:243356-348095 GCA_026770625.1 Nicotiana glauca | reverse complement strand
ATTTGTCTACTTATTGTTTCCTGACGTGTTCACTCCATGTTGCCTTTGCCGCTCCAATTTCTATTGTCAGCTTACTTTATCGAACTGCTTACTTGTCATTTACTTCCTCGCTTTTCATTATTAGACTATATTATACCCTATTTAGTTTCTTTTATCCTAGTAGGTGTCTTGACCTGGCGTCATCACTACTCTACCAGAGCTAGGCTTGATACTTTTTGGGTACCATTAAGGTGTACTCGTACTACGCTTCTACATATTTTTTATGCATATCTAGGTACATCTGCTCGTGCCGTATGTTAGTGATCATTCAATCATATCCAAAGACTCCAAAGTATACATGCCCGACACCCGCAGGCCTTGGAGTTACCTTCCGCCATTCTCTTATTACTGTTTGTCTTCTATTCAGAAAGTGTTGTTTTAGAGATTTTTGGTACATTTTTGTACAACTTACGACTCAGTATCACCAGGTTTTAGGAATATTGTATTGTGATTCGCTATTGAGATTTTTATGACACTTATTAATTTATATCATGTTTTTAGTCATTACTGTCTGTCTAATTCTTTTGTTTGTTAGGCTTACCTAGTCTTAGAGACTAAGTTCCATCACGACATTCTAAGGTAGAAATTTGGGGTTGTGAAAAACTGGTACCAAAACTCTAGGTTCATAGGTTACACGAGTCATAAGCAAATTTAGTAGAGTCTTGTGGATCAATACAGTGACTTACTTATATTTAATAGGCTACATAACTGTTTAATTCCACTTCCTTGATTCTTTATCATGCGAATTTGTTTGCTTCAAAATTTGATTCTTGATTTTTCTATTCTTTAACATATGGTGAAGACACGAACTTCTAGATCTGATGATTAAACACTCGCGCCCCTGCTAGAGCCAAGCAAGGCTAGGGTCGGGGTAAAGTCCGAGGAAGGGCAGGTGTTGTAGCTAGATCACCTGCCCGAGCAGCGACTGACGAGCTACCAGTAGCTCCAGTTGGGGGATAGGCACCCGAGATGCCAGTTGTTGCCCCTGGACTTTAGGAGACACTAGCATATTTTTTGAGCATATTCGGCACCATAGCTTAGGCGCGATTGCCTCCCCTTGCACCAGCCACATCTCGGGTTGGGAGAAGAGTTCAGACTCCCGCGTCCAGCACTCTAGAGTACTTGGTGCACATTGATTAGGTTCGGGGTGTCATGCCAGCATAACCTATTATACTAGTTTAGCTTGAGGTTAGGCCAGAGGCATTGAGGGGGAGCTGAGGAGACTTGAGAGGTTCAAGAAGTATGATCCTCGTACTTTTAATGGAACAACTACCGAGGATGCACAAGGTTTTCTGGAGAAGTGCTGCCGTATTCTTCGCACCATGAGTATTGTGGAGATGGGTAGAGTTGCTTTTACTACATTTCAGCTGTTAGGAGCAGCGTACCATTGGCGGCAAGTTTATGTGGAGGGTAGGCCGGCTGATGCCCCCACTCACCTGGGATACGTTTTCGGAGATGTTCTTGAGAGAATTTGTTCCCCAGAACCACCGTGATGCATGTCACATAGAGTTTGAGCAGCTGTTTTAGGCGACCATGTCAGTGTGAGAGTATGCTATTAGATTTAGTGAGTTATCCCGACATGCACCTGCCTTGGTGTCTACAGTTAGATAGCGAGTTCGCAGATTTATCTAGGAGCTCATCTATTGTCTTAGATTTAGCATAGCTCGAGATTTGGAGACAGATACTCCACATCAGCAGTTGGTAGAGATCATGCGGAGGATGGAGGATATGCGTACTCGTGAGAGAGAGGACATGCAAGAATATCCCTTTTTCATCATAACACAAACATCATCAATAAACTCCGCCAAGTCATTATATATCATGCCCATATAGCCACCCTTACCTCGCTGCATGAGCAACAAATAAAATAAAAGCCTGCCTTATCTTGTTACATGCATTTTAATAATCAACCCACCTTTTCTCGCCACATGTGCCAACCCGATATATATCCTGCCTTGTCAAACTACACGTGCAACATCAATAATAACAATAGCACGACAGAAAACCTAGTGCAAACACCAGAACAATCTGTACAAAAAGTTCATATGTCCCATAACCATAACAACACAATATGCCAACAGTGATCACCAAGACATAAATTCACAATATTCCAACGCACTGCACAAGGACACATCAATAAGGAAATGCGGATGGCTATTCAACATATAAGCATGAAAGCTATCTCTATAACCATGCATGTAGATTATGCTTTGTTGGAATATGTGATTTTCTTGCTTCATTTTTTACTTGACTTCTATAATAATATGAATATAAATTTTAATGTTAGAAGCCATTATTTAGCTTATAATATCTCGATTAAATTTAAAAGACTCTTTGTGAAATTATTTATGTGCTAAATTTTGTCATCACTATATCTGATCATGTACATTTCTATGACCGTAATTCTGAGGTACTTGGATTTCATACTTATGTTGAAAAATATGTTTGAGCTTCCGTAGAAATTTGTGAGGATTATTGAATTGTTCATTAGTTAAATAGTTATGTTTGATGTTCATGTAGTGTATTTACTTAATCACTCTTCTTGATGTTATTCATGCTTCCTACCTTGCTTGTCATTGATATAAATGTACTTGGTGAGGTAGAGTGTAAAATATAAAGGGTGATGTCGTACCATTTCATATACATTATTACGCACAAAGGATAATGTCATTCTATTGTTATACATTATTATGCGAGGAAGAGAGTAAAGCATGAAGTGTAATGTCATGCCAATATTTTATATTATTATGTAATGAAGAGTGTAAAGCACGAAGGCTGATGCCGTTACATTGAATATACATTATCATGTGAGATAGAGAGTAAAGAATGAAGGATGATTTCGTGCCATATCATATACTTTATCTTGTGAGAAATAGAGTAAATCAGAAAGGGTGATGTCGTGCCATTTCATATACCTTTATGTCTTTGTTTTGAGTTGTCATTGCTACATCTATACTTTCTATGTAACTTTTCATTGTTAGTACTATCTTTTTCGCGTACTTTAATTGTTGTTGTATTATCATGCCTTCTTTCGATTTAGCTTGTTAAGATCATGCTTTATTTCTTGTTTGTTATATCTACATCTATGTATTTTCTCATTTGTTGTGCTTTCATCTAAATCTTCTACTATGCTAGTTAGTGAAATTTATATTCTCCTACCATAATTGCTATCTTTACTGTTGTGCCTCCCATACCTAGTATCTTACCGTTGTCCATACGCTCTGCATTGTTCATTATTGCTATCTGTGTATTTTCCTGTTTTGTTTTTACTATTATTGGCATTTCTTTTACATTGTTGGTACTATTATACATATGTTTGATGATGATGAGATAAATACACGAAGGGTGTTACCGTGTCATTTCATTTGATATTTATTCTCATATTTGGTGAGGATGAGATAAATGCACCAAGGATGTTGCCGTGCCATTTGATTTGATATACATTCATATATTTGATGAGGATGAGATAAATGTGCGAAGGTTATTGTCGTGCCATTTGATTTGATATCGAAAATACAGTCCTCATACTATGAAATTTCGTGGATTTTGTATTTTGATGGTGGTTATCTCTTTAAGAAAAGGAATCGTTGTAATATTGAGAAAACTGATTGTTATTTCCTTTAGTAATCATTACTGCTTCTCATATATGTTCTTGTACTATTATGTTATTTCTAGTATTGTTTTCATTGCAAAAGCAAATGCACAGTATATATTCGTGAGTATATTTGAATTAAAAACCTTGACACTTCTTCACTGAGTTTCGTTAAGATAATTACTTAGTACATAGGGTCGATTGTACTCATGATAAATTTCTGGACCATGCGTGTAGAACTTAGAGCAATGTCACTGTGGAAGACAGAGCCTTTCTGTTCAATTATATTTCAAACAGATGATGTAACCTTTCTCAAACTGAAATTATAATCTTCTTCGTAGTCTCGCGTCACTGGTACTACCAGTTTTTGGGTTATTGTATGAAAACTCAGTTGTTCCATTTATTGGTTTCTTGAAAATTTCATTGAAATTCTGGTCACTATTATTTGGCTTACCTGCTGGGTTCCGTGTAACGACCCGACCAGTTATTTTGAGTATTTACACTTCACTCTCCATTCCTCGAGCATGACTAACCATGTATGAAGTATTATGACCTATGTAAATTGTCGGTTTTGATTTTCAGGATAATAGGAATAGATTTGGAGGAATAATTCTCAGCTTGAAGCTTTAAATTAGAAAGATTTAACTATATTTTGATTTTTTAGTTTTTTATATAAAATTTAAATTTTAATGATTCTGTTAGCTCCGTTAGGTGATTTTGGATGTAGTAGTGCATTCGGATTGTATTTTGATGGTCCGCGATAGAATTATGATTGAATTGGCAAAATTGGAAATTTGGCAATTTTCAGTCGGCAGTAAAAAATTTAATATCGGAGTCGGAATGAAATTTCAGGAGTTGGAATAGGTTCGTAATATCATTTCTGATATGTGTGCAAAATTTTATGTCATTCGGAGGTGATTTGGTAGGTTTTGGCATTGTTTGTGAAATTTGGAAATTTAGAAATTCTTAGGCTTGAATGCAAGTGTGATGTGGTGTTTTGAGTGATGTTAAATAAGTTGGAATGAGGTTATGGGAGGTGTTGGTATATTTGGTTGACGTCTCGAGGGCCTTGGTTGAGCTTCGTGTGGTTATCTGATCATTATTTGGATTTGGAAGTTGGAACTATTTGGTACCCAGTATTGAAAAGTTGTAGGTCTCTGTCACGACCCCAACCCCGGTCGTGATAGTGCCCAACACGATGCTAGGCAAGCCCGATCAATTAATATCGCCTGATTCTTTTTTTTTTTGTAGTTCATTAACAGTTATCAGAAATAGATACAAATTTAATAAGTAAAAGTCTAAATTTAAAGATGAAATGTGCGAAAACCATAACACTGAAAATCTCTACAAAACAGGCCACTGATCCGGTGTCACAAGTCTGAGCCTCTAGTATAAGGTTTCAACAGCCTAATATAGAAATATGTCTAAAATGCGGAATAGTAAGGAAATATAGAGGGAGAAATCGGGTCTGCGGACGCCATGCAGCTACCTCGATAACTCCAACGAGAACTGGATGGCAAGAAAGCTCGCTCTATGCCTCAGGAATACCTGTACCTGCACATACGATATAGGGAGTAATGTGAGTACTCTGACCCAGAGAGTAATAACGATAAATAGTGATTGACAGAATGAAATCACGTAAAGACACTAAGCAGTTCTATATCAAAACAGTAAAATCATTTAAACAACAGTAATGAGTAAAATCAAGTGAAATTCATTAAACCAGTTAAAACAAGTATAATTCAGCATGAATCCGCTCCTCGAGCATTTCAGTTCATTTATTCGTTCTTATCCTTAGTTCTCAATTCTTATACTTCTCACAATAATCGAATCAATATATATATATATATATACTGCTGCGGCGTGCAGCCCAATCCGTATATCGCTATGGTGTACAGCCCGATCCATAATAATAATAGTCAATTGCGCTCACTGGGAATGTGCAGACTACGAAGAGGCTCCTACAGCCCAAGCACTATATTGTTGCGGCACGCAGCCCGATTCATATATATATAATATTGTTGCGGCGTGCAGCCCGATCAATATAAGTAATTGTTGCGGCGCGCAGCCCGATCCAATATAAGTAATTGTTGCGGCGCGCAGCCCGATTCAATATATGTATTTGCTGCGGCATGCAGCCCGATCCATATCATATAAAATATCCGCACTATTGGGTCCTCAACCCCTCTCAGTCATTAAAATTACAGCCTCTCGGGCAAAATAACATACGGTAGGGATCTCAGCCCTCATATTTCTTTCGTTTAGGATTAACATTTCAAAAATCCGGTTCATATTATCTTTAACAATTGGAAACATGACTGAGAATATGAATTTTTTAGCAAATAAGTGAGGAAAACTAGTCAAAAATCACATAATGGTTCTACAAGTCGGCACAAAGCCCCAAACATGGCAACTAGCCCAATTCATCATAATAAAATATAAGACTCCGTAAAAAATGTAGTAAAAATATCATTCAAAATGGACCAAGTCACAATCTCTAACAGCATTGGACCTCACGCTCGTCACACAATGTGTATCTCAACTCAGTATAGCACTACGTTGTGCAAATCCGGGGTTTCAAACCCTCAGGACATCATTTAAAATTATTATTCACCTCAAACCAGCTACTTCTTTTTCTTTCGCGACTCCCTTGCCCCTCGAATTGGCCTCCACGTGCGTCGAATCTATCCAAAATCAGAACAAATACATCATAATATAATAAGGGAACAAAACCCAATCGAAAAATACCAAAATTCTCTAAATTAGCAAAAACCCGAGTCCCGGGCCCACGTCTCAAACTCAGAAATTTTTACATCAATGGGTTCCTTATCTCCTCACGAGTCTAACCATACCAAAATTATCCAAATCCTATCACATTTCGACCCTCAAATCCGTGATTTTATCCAAGAGGGTTTTCTAACTTTTTCCAACAAAATTTACGGATTAAATGCCAAAACTAGTAATTTATTCACGTTATCCAACCATAATTGAGTTAAGAACACTTACCCCTTTGTTCTCTCCAAAAATCCCTCGAAAAATCTCCTTATCCGAGCTCCAAATCGTCAAAAATGGAAAATTGGAACGAAGTCCCATTTTTAAAATTTAACATCCTGCCCAGAATGTTTTCGGGTAACTGTTCACGCAGGTGTGGTCACTGTTCACATGTGTGAAAAATGCGAAAACTGCCCAAAAAATTGCACTAGCTTCTCTTTTCACTAAAAAGGCTCTAACTCCATCGTACAAACTTAGAATTCGATGATTCTTGTTCCTATGAGTCACAAATACTAATACGAACACAGCCCTTCAGTCGAAACTCAATTTGGTGCTCATTTACTCAGTTCAATACCAATTTCGAATGTTTTCGGGTTACTGTTCACGCAGGTGTGGTCACTGTTCACACATGCGAAAAATGCGGAAACTGCCCAGAAAATTGCACCAGCTTTTCTTTTTACTAAAAAGACTCTAACTCTATCGTACGAACTTAGAATTCGATGATTCATATTCCTATGAGTCTCAAATACTAATACGAACACAGCCCTTCAGTCAAAACTCAATTCGGAGATCATTTACTCAGTTCAATACCCATTTCGCTCGTTAAATAATTAACTCATGTTTCGTGTCAAAAACCCAATCGCGACTTGATGAAATTATACCAAACTTTCCAGTTGACTCCTATAATTCATTATTTAAATTCTGAAAGTCTCGAAATCAAATTTTGATCTCTATAACTAAAAATGGACTTTTGGATCATTACATGCTTATGCTCAAAACGGCAAAAATCTTCCAAAAACTCTTCCAAAACATATTCGATCCTCATGGGACCCCGACCCAACATGCCAACATGCCCCATAACATCGTTAAAACTTGTTCTAAACCTTCAGAATGCTCAAAACAACTAAAAACGTTGAATCACCCTGGCATTCAAGCCTAAGAATTCCAAAACTTCCTAATTCTGAATTCGTTCAAAAAGTCTATCAAAACTCGTCTGAATGACCTGAAATTTTGCACACAAATCCCAAATAACATAACGAAACTACAAAAATTCTTGGAATTCCATTTTGACCCTCGGATCAAAATCTCACCTACCAACCGGAAATCGCCAAAATATCAACTTCGTCAATTCAAGCCTAATTCTATTCTGGACCTCCAAAACAAATTCCGATGACGCTCCTAAGTCAAAAATCACCTCACGAAGCTATACGAACCATAGGAACTCACATCCGAACCCTCTAACACATAAGTTAACATCCGGTTGACTTTTCCAACTTAAGCCTTCTTAAAAGAGACTAAATGTCTCATTTCTTTCCAAATCCTCTCCGAAGGAAAACTAATCAACTTGATCACATGAAACACAGATAATGAAGCATAAAGCAACAGATATGGGGGAAACGGAGTGGTAACTCATGAGACGACTAGCCGGGTTGTCACAGTCTCGGTTATTGGGAGTCTGGTTGTAGAGGGGATTTTGCGGACCTCGGTGGTACTATTCGATTGCGGCAGAATTTTGCGGACCATGATGAGGATTATGCAGCTGTAATGAATTTTACATGGACAACGGTAGAGGTTGGCTCAAGACTCTCGGCCGTGATGGAATTATGCGAACCACGGTGAGAAATACATAAACCGTGGACTGGAAGTCCATAGGGCACTATATAAGTGAGGTATAGGGTTTTATACACATCTTGGACATTGGGAGATTGGTTTGAGGCAAATTTTTGGGAGTTTTTTCTAAGGAAATCATGTGGGTAAGTAATTCTAACTCGGTTTTTGCTAATATTCATGAATATATCCTTGAATTCCTCATTCGATGAGTGATTTGGGATGGAATTTGGGGAAAATTGGTGTAATTTCTTAAAATGAATTTTTGGGAATTTAAAATCTATTTGAGCTCGGATTTGAGTGAAACTAGTATGGTTAGTCTTACAATCGAATGGATTGTCGGATTTTATGACTTATGTCAGATTTTGAGACGTGGGCCTGGGCCCAACTTTTGAGTTAATTTTTTGACTTTGGCCTAAACCATAGCATTTTCTTATGGGATTGATTCCTTTGGATCGCGTTGATTGCATCAAATTGTTTGTGTCCAGATTCGAGGCATTTGTAGGCTGATTCTAGAGGCAAAGGCAACACTGAATAGGGATTTGACCAGTTTGAGGTAATTAATGATTGTAAATCTTGTCCTGAGGGTATGAAACCCTGGATTTCACATCGTTGCACACTTTGAGGTGATGCACATGCTAGGTGACGGGCGTTTGGGCGTGTACCAGTGGGGATTGTGACTTGGTTTGTCCCGTAGCAGCTATTCAGTTACGTATTTGACTGAAACTGTTTGATACTTATGTGTTTTTAGAAATAATTATCTATAAATTGGGCTGAATGCCATATTTGGGCTGAATGCAAAGCTGTTTCGACCCTTAGAGGCATTTTCTTATTATCTTCTCACTATTTTGACTTGAAAATCTATAATCAATCATGTTATGTTACTGATTTCATTACTAAGTCTTTATGACCCATTTTTATGCATATAAAATGTTATTTTGGGCTGAGCACCCTATTTTTATTGATAGCCCAAGTAGCTTGAGAAGTTTATGACTGAGTGAGGCTGAGGACCTGTTCTTGTGAGAATAATTATAGGATCGGGCTGCACGCCGCATCATGTTGTTACTGATTCATTTGAATGAGATCGAGTGCCTGATTGTGAGATATTGAGACTATGGCACGTGAGTTGTCCGTGCGTATTCTGATATATGATTATGAGAGGCCGAAGGTCTGATTGATTTTGCCACAAGGTGGCTTGTTATAGCACTTGGGCTGTAGGAGCCCATCCGGAGTCTACACACCGCAAGTGAGCGCGGGTACCCTGAGTAAGTGGCATGATGTTTTTCCCGAGGGACTGTTCTTGATTTATGCTGTGCCCGAGGGGCTTTTCTTTATTTATGTTGTGCCCGGGGTGCTTTTGTTAATTTATGTTATGTATGAGGGGCTGTTCTTGATTCATTTTGTGCCCGAGGGGCTGTATATGAGTGACTGTGAGGTTTGCTCGAGGGGATGATTTTGAGTGATATCATGCCCAATAGGCAGTTTATGATTCATGCTGCTCGAGGGGCCGTTTATGAATTATGTTTGCTTGAGGGGCTATTTATAATTTTCATAAATGTTACTCTAAATTGTATTAAGCCTCTTTTGGCACTGTTGGAAAGCATCTTTAAATGATTTTTACCGAAAACTGGATTTTTAAATGAGACGATTTGACTCATATACTGATTTGAGAGCTTGTTTTACCTACTAAGATTTCATGATATGGATTGTATGTGTTTCCTACTGCTTAGTCTTTATTTACCTTATTATTTACTGTGTTGGCATACTCATATTACTCCTTGCACCTTGTGTGCAGATTCAGGGGTTGCTGGACGTGCTAGCGAGCATTGACTTTCATCTGTCACGGATATTTTGGAGTTGGCAAGGTAGTTGCATGTCGATCGCAGCTTTGCTCCTCTCCCTCCTATCTTGTTATAGATATTATTAGTTGATTTCTAGACTGTGTTAGTCTTAGCATTTTCAGACAGTTTTGAGTAGATGATTATGACTTGTGACACCCCGATGTCGGACTTTTCTTTCCGCACATTGATATTCAGACTTATATTATGAGGTTTTATTTATTAATAGCCTAAATACATCTTCATTTTGGGATTATCGGGTTGTTTTGGTAAAAGAATCGGCTTGCCTAGTTCCACGTTTGCCGGCATCACTACATGGTAGATTTGGGTTGTGAATAGTTGGTATCAGAGCCTAGTTTACATAGGTCTCACGGGTCGTGAGTGGGTTTAGTAGAGTCTTGCAGAATGGTATGGAGACGTCTATACTTATCTTCGAGAGGCTACAAAACCTTAAGGAAATTCCACATTCGTTAATTCTTATCGTGCGAAATTGATTCAGCTTGAAGCGTAACTCCTTAAATTCCTTCCATGCATTTGCATGTGCACATGAGCGCTCGGTATCGATGGCCTGTGATTCCCTAGATGATGTGCGAGATGTGATCCCATGTGTTGATGTTGGTCCAGTCTAGAGGAATTAAGGCTGTGTTTTNAGATATGTTCAAATAATTTGAATGTGACGAGAAATGTTTGGTCGAGGTTTAGAAAGAACTATTTGGTGCTAGACTTCCATCTTGATTTTATGTACAACCTCAAGTTATGGGTGTGTTGAAGGATCTTTCCATATTGTTTAGTTGGGGAATGAAGTATATTTCATGCCGTGATATGAGTTCCGACTCAAGAAGATTAAGTGATTGCATGATGGTTATGATGGTGGAAGGGTATAAAGAGATGTTAGTTCGAGGCGGAGCAGATGGGTTATCTCCTACGGAGTGTTCTGAGGTTTGTGTTATCCCTATGTTGTTTGTTGGCAATCCTATTTTATAAGAGAAATATACGTGTTGCATTTCGAGTTTGGATCGCTTATGAGAGTTGTCTTGACTATTACGAGGGTGAATACGAGATTTGCAGATAATTTGAAATGCTAGATGTTTTGTGTTGCATGAGCTTATAAAAGATTTAGTTGAATCTCACTATAGTAATATGAAAGTAATAGAGTATGGGCATTGTGAGTTTTAATCTATGGCTTTGAGCCTAGTGGGGGAGTCTGCTTTTGATAAGTTGATTGCGTGGCTAATTGTCGTATTTGTTTCAGTTTGAGGTATATTGGTGAATCAGTTGTGGCTTATAAGGGTTGAAATTGAGTAAAAGATTATTTGGATAGGGATTGTGTTATGCCTCATGAGTGTATGAGAATCATAGAATGATTTGAGTTGTTAATAGTGGCTGATGTAATGTGCATGGAGAAATAAGTTATTTGATTGCATTAACGTCGGGTTACTTCATAGGGTGTTGGAGTGCTAATGGAGCACAAGTCGTTCAGTCTATTTGATTATTCTAATTGAGATTTGAGCAGAGTGGATGACTCCCGAGAACAGTTCTAATGGATTCAAGATTTATATGTAACAATTGGGGGATCTTCAGGATATGTATTTGGAAGAAACTGAGGTTTTCCTTGGAGGGTGTCAAGACTTGTGCCATTTTTATATCGGTATGGATTCTACATATCAGTATCAATACAGTGAAGGTAATGGCTTTAGGTTCGGAGAAAGCCTTTTCAAGGTAAGTATTTTGAATGTTGTACTGTTGGGGAGAGTTACAGGAGTATTCAACAGCTTATTAGCCTTAGGGCTTCCCGCTCAAATTCCGCTATCAGACCTCAATAGAACCGCACCATATGTGCATATAATCAACAAATCATAACTCCTTGTAAAAAAGAAAGGTAACTCATAGATCAGTCCTGAACACGAATAAGCTCAATAACAATCGAATGGTACATCTCTTAACAATAGTAGTTCGGAGTCAACAAATTCGACTTGATGAGGAACACGCATCCATACAGGCCCACCAATGAACCCTAATCAACTCTGGTCATCTACAATAGTTAAATATCCCTTCGAAAGTCTACAATGACTAAATCACTACACATACTAATCCCTGGCCAACCTTGGCTAAATTTTTACAGTTCACAACCACAACACAATCTACTCATGAGAACTCTCAGTTTTCCAATCTATAGAACATACGAATAACCATCTCTGATCTCGACTCCACTACCTGAATGTTCACACTTCGCCAATTACACGGTCATCCCACGAGGAATACTTCTAAAATTCTTTTGTTCCACAAGGAAAAATTTGAACTCCAGCAACTGATCAAACAAGAGAGTTGAAATGCCAATGAAGTATCCATAACTCAAACACGTCGCCCCTTTTTGAATGTATATTCTCATCCTACCATACCAATTAGTAATATCATTTACCTAGTCATCTGAACTGTCAATGCTGCCTAAGAGATTATGACCTTCCTTTCAGAACTGAATCGTGACATTATACATGCAAATCTTGATCTCATACAACATACCACATATACCTTGACATCCTATAATAAATATGAGGACTTCACAACCCACTCCGAGTCATAAGAAACTACCTACTCAACTAGCCAAGAAAGTTCCATTTGATCGTATATAGGAGAAAATCACTACACGTCACATGCTCCTCATGCCAGTAGGAAATATATATCTCTAACCATGGCAGAAACATCAAGAGCTCTATGAATCCTATTTACGCAAAACTAAATCGTCAGGACTGAATCGTTCTAACTCAACCAAGCTACGCAGGTCACCAAAAAACACAAGAGAATTTCAACGAAACATTTGTAGAAACTCATTAGCTCATAAGCACCCAAAGAGCTAATCATATCCCTTACCATGCCGATCTAACCTACTACAAAGCTATGCTAATTATCTGAGTTCCTTCTGAATTACCTTAAAATCGATACCTCTCCTTGCATAATACCATAATACTCAACCTAGACTCACTACATGAGACTCAAGCACAAAATTGGGGGGGGGGGGAATACTAAGTCACGAACCAGCTACAGATCACGTTGGTTGAGCTATGCTTGCAACACTTCTCGACAAACAATCCCTCATAATGTGGCCCGGATAACCTCAACTATAATAAACACCCAATCCCATACCGCATTGCCCATCATGCTGCTTACCATACTGAGAAAATCGTCACAAGGGCAATCTCATCTAACTTGACTCACCCCTATACTGAGAACCTGAGGCTCTGAATATGTGGAACGATCAAATCTCTTGTTGCTAAACTAAGGGGATGCGCTAGCCGATAGCTGGCTAGATACCTCGAGTACTGTTGTCTCTGACAAGCTCGAAACTCACTAGAAGGACTTAAAGAACTCGCTCTCATATTCTGGGCCCTATCATGCTCACGATCTTCCCTCTATTTCTATATACGCTCCCCTATACCTTGAGCGTGTGCCTGAATACGAGAAATATCCATGTATGGCAGAAGTGAGACCAACATACAATCGTTAAGCAAGTGCGGCTCTAGCCTCATAACGAACCTATGAACCCGGTCCTCCATCTTAGATACAATAGTGGGAGCATACCTACCCAACGAATCAAACTGAAGACTGTACTCCCGAACACTCATGTTACCCTGCCGAATGATCAAGAACCTATCAACTCTTGCCTGCCTAAGCTTTGATGTTATATAATGATGAAGAAATGCTTCTGTCAACTCCTGCAATACTACTAGCGAGGCATCCTCACCTCTGAATAACTCCAAAGACTTGTACCAATTAACTGCAACATCCTGAGGTTTATAGGAAGCTAGCTCAACTGAATTAGTCGTAGTGGCATTTATTACCCTCAAAGTCCTCTACATTCCATCGATAAATACCTGAGGGTCTTGATTTAGATCTGCCCTAGTTAATACCGGAGGGTCCAAATTAATAAAACCACAAACCCTCGCATTACCGGACCTATCTACATGACCAATACCTACTTCCTAACGCCGAGCCTGCATGACTACTACTCGAGTTAATAACAGAATAACATCACTCATTTCCTAAACTAATTTATTTGTCTGAGGGTATGAACATACCGGGGTGGGCGCTGGAGTTGGTGCCCCTCTAAGCTATTCTAGAAAGGGCGGGGTATGTGAAGTCTGAGATGGAATCTCACTTCGAGATTCTCCCTGAGCCCTAGTAACTCATGGTGCTCGACTAGTAGTCTCACCAGCCATGGACTTTCCCTTCTGGGCGGCTGTAGTCTTCGAAGGCATCGCTGAAAACATAACATATTTTTAGGAACATAAATCCTTATATCGCACGATCTAAGAGAAAAAAAGTCTAAAAAACCCTATATGTCCTGTAGCCTCCTATCTATAGGTGTGGTACACAACACACCCATAAATAAGACTCTACTAGACATGATCTATACATAACCCTGGGATAGAATTGCTCTGATACCACTTTTCTCGCGACATAAATCGATGGGCCGCGATGGATACCTGTGTCCTACACGTCGAACATCCATAAGCATACGTTTAAGATATAAATATTAATAACATAAGTGAGGGTAACCTATCCAAAAGACTTATGTACATATACATGCGAAACACAGTGGGCGAGCTGGCAAGGCTGCTATAGACAACTATATACCCTAAAACCTGAAGCCGGCAAGGCCACATATGGTTCGACTATACTTAACTATCTACAGACCTCTAATAGAAAATACAACTGTACGAGGATGGGACTAGGCCACGTCATACCTTTATATGTATACAAACATATCGTACAAAAATCAAAAGCAGCTCTGGATCAAGTGGAGCATGCCAACTCTCGCTGATCAAGGATCCTAAGAAAGGGGATCGTCAGCTTGCCTACCTACACTTGGGGGCATGAAATGCAGGCCTTGGGAAATAAATCATCTGTACGAATAATGTACATAGTATTTAAGGCATGAAAATCAGTTAATAAGAGACATTGATTAAACATGGAATAAGGAATTCCGCCTTTAAGTCTAAATAACTTTGCAAATACTGAAACAGTTATAATATCATGCACGTTCCTGTAAATGTCGTGTCATGCATAGGTATAGGTGTACATAACATCATCAAGCCTCTGAGGGCACTCCACCATATCATCTTGGTCACTAGTGGCACATTGATCAACATATACCAATTGATCAGGTGGTGATGCGTATATAATGTCGTAGCCTTTTTTCATATCCCATATATATATATACATATATATATATATATATATATATATATATATATATATATATATATATATATATATATATATATATATATATATGTATATATATAACGCCATCTGGTCATTAGTCAATGTACATGTATAAATGAATGAAATGCACGAAAATATGTTAATTATCTTAACATTCCTTTCTGATAAACTTTATCAACTGCGTATTGTACTAAGACCCATGGGAAGAAGATATAATAATATGATGCACGGGGAATCAAGAATATAGGCATCTCTAGTAATTTTATGAACAGAGTAATTTATGAAAGTTGTGCATTTGCTCATTTCATTTGTATCGTATAGATCATACCAAAAAAAAAATAAGTGAAAGCCTTAACATACCCGGAGTAGGTAAATTCCGTATGATATTTTTGGAAAAGGTTGCACCATACTCCCTTTGAATCGCAAAAATCTCTCGTTGCTAATGTGCTAAGAAATCTCGTTGCAGTTCTTTTGTAGTAAATTGTTGAATATTTTGTAAGAAATCTCTTTGAAGATGTTAGGAATATTTTTAGGAATTGATAATGTTTAATTGTAGTGTTCGTGTATTGAAAATATTAGAATGAAGTGTTTTGTAATTAACGCCTTAGTTTGCCACCTACCTAAAAATGACTAAGAGTCATGTGATTAGGAAGTGGCTTGCTGCCACGTGGGGGTTGGGGGTATTTTAATCTTTATCCATTAATTTATTAATTAATTTGGTAATATCCCGTTACCCGATAATTAACCAATCACCCACATAACTACAAATTATCTCATCTTACTTAAAATACTATTCATCTTTTTTTATTCACTTTATACATTATACAATTATTTTTATATGGTACCTTGTACGGTACTAGTCCATAAATATAGGTATTATAGCTTGCACCGTATTTTATCCCAAATTGACAACCTTTAACGAAACTCATTTACTTTAATTCCTGTACCCTTTACCCTTGATGGCACTTACTTATTGCTTTTTATAAATAGCATAAGATAATCTCATCTACGAGTCTATGCCGATTAACTAAAAATGAAACTTTAACGTACGAAAATATGAGATGCAACAGATCCGCCCCTTCAGAGTTTGACATATCAGTAGTTAGTGCAGGTACCATACAGTGCTGAGTGATTGTGTGTCGTTAGTGAGAGTTTGAGACAGACTACTTGAGTGTGTTTTAGGTGAGAGTACTTGGCGATATCATTAATTTTGTCATGCATATTTGGCACGTAGGTATAGAGATGCATTTTCCTCATGCTATACGGTATTGTGACATTCATGATTTGACATGTACATTTGACATATAGACATTGAGATGTATATTCCTTATGTTAGACAGTATATGATAATTAACGACTTGAGTTGAATATTGACATGCATTCATAGAGATGTACTTTATTCATGTTATCTGATAATTAAATGTCTTATCTGAAGTTGAATGGTTTGGGAAAATCACAGTTTTCTAATATATTGATATTTTGGTAATTCCGGTGAAAGATTTGTATTTTTCTCTTATACTTAAAAATCATGAGCATGAGATATTTTGAGTTATTATATATACTGCTTTTATTATATTGTTAAATTTTGTTTTAGCTATTGGTATTGGACTCAGATCATTTTTTCCGAGCCCGTCACTACTTTCAACCTAAGGTTAGGTTTGTTAGTTATTGAGTACATGTGGGCGGTTGTACTCATACTTACTTATGCACCTTGCGTGTAGATTTTGGAGCCGATACTGCTGTATATGGCGGGATATGGCATTGAAGATGTACCTGCGTTCAGGTTATAGCTACCTCTTGTTCTTGGTAGCTTTAGGTTTATAAATTTGTTTATATATTTTTTGAACAGATGTTGAATTTATTTCGTACTAGCTTGGTAAATTCTAAGTCTTAGAAGCTCATGATCTATACTACCAATCCTTGTGAGTTTTGTATAAAAGATAAGTTATTTCATTATTGATTTTCTCTTTAAATATCATTAGAATTGGACTATTACTAATTGGCTTACCTAGTGGGTTGGGTTAAATGCCATCACGACTAGTTGGATTTTGGGTCGTGACAGTGAAGTGTCCTATGTTCGTATTTGCAAACTTAATGTCACATTTGCGACATTAGCAGGATTGTGAGGGTCTTCGCTTTTGCAATCACTTCCTCACATTTACGGGGTTCACAATTGCAAATCCAGGGTCGCATTTGCGACACTTGCGCCTTGCTATAAAAGCTGAGGGACGGGATTTTAGTCCCATTTTCAAATCTTTGAACCCTAGACTTGGAAGGAGGCAATTGTGAAGAGGGATTTTCATCCACAATCATTGGGTAAGTGATTTTTATCAATTTCTAACTATTTTACATGATTATATGTGAGTTTTAGCATCAAAATTATGACAACTAAAGTGAATTTTAGTCTATATTTGTAAACAAAAAAAATGAGAATTTGAGTTTTGAGAGTCGTTTTGCACTCAGACTTTGAAACAAAACACGTGTATAGACTTGTGGGTTTATGATAGCCGAAATCTATCATTGAACTCGGGTTATGACCGGGCGAGCCCGGTGTTGAGTTTTGTTGATTTTTGAGGAATTTTTGAAAGATCATAGTTTATTTATTGGAATTAATTTCTCTTGCTTTATTTGATATTATTAAGTCAATTTTGGTTAGATTTGAGCTAAGAAGAGGCTAATAATAAAGGAAAAGTTGTTTTAGTGTATTGATTGAGGGATTTTGAGGTAAGTATCTTGCTTAACTTTATGTGGTGGAACTACCCCATAGCGATTGATTTGTATGCACTATTTGAATCACGTGAAAGACGTTTACACGAGGCGACGAGTGTATAACGACTTTATATGTAAAAAATTTGACCGGTTTAGACTCTTAGGGTTCTTATGCACACTAAATTAAAGTTGTTCTATCATGGTATGTCCTCTGTTGTAAAATTCACTCTTATATACCTTATTTGCAGTTATTGGTTAATGTCCTATCTTTTGTTGCCAAATACACTCTTACATGCTTTAATTGTAATTGTTGCCTCTTTGATGTTACATGTTACCTCTTCCATAGTTGAGTATTCTTAATTGAAGTTATTGTTTCGTGTTATATTTTCCGTAGTTGATTATCCTTAATTGAAGTTATTATCAAATGTATCTCTTCTGTAATTGATTATCCTTAACTAAAGTCAATGTTACATGTTATTTTTCTTATTGTTGAACTACTCTTACTTGAAGTCATTATTAGTTGTATGTCTTTCATTGTTGAGCTTATTCTTGCATTTCATTGCCTTATTGTCATTCTTGTGTTGATTTACATGTTATACCTCATGTTATTGTTGTTCTTGTTGTACTCGGTGTTGTTGAGCCATATTAGAGAACCACTCAACAAGTCCAATAAATACCACCACAAAGCACAATGCTATAAACCCATCTTACAAGAGAGAAGCAAGGCACACAAAGCAAGCACCAACATCATATCCCAACATAACTTCACTATGATGTGTGACCCGATCCAAATATAGCGATCCTCATGGAATTCGTCGATCCATAAAGCATACAATAACCAACCATAGTTTAACAACAGCAACACGCGAAGTGCATGACTAAAACCATGGACAAACCCATAGTACAATATACCATAGTCATGAAACTATAACCAAGGCGCAATAAACCATTCAAGACCTCAAGGGGCATGTCGCTCGACTATCGCCACAAGGTCTAAACGGAGCCATGTATAAATAACTAAGAAGTCTCACAACTCGTAATAGCATAAGAGAGCAACATATGGAGCAAACCAAGGCACGAATAATAACTGTTTCGCCCTATGACATACCCTCAGAGACTGCTGCTCAAGATTATACACACACGATTTGATGTAGAATGCACATTCTCATTTGGCCTACAAATAGCCACCAAACCAATTTCTGATCATCTCAAAGAAGGTAATTAACCTTTCAAAACTCTATAGTAACTTATCCATAACAGACACCTTTAGTTGTCTAACTCTTAACATATATTTAATGTCCACAACCAAGGAATAGTTTGTCTTTGAGAACATCCAGTCTCTAAACCTCAGGAATACAATTATTTCCACATTCAATTCCAACTCCACCTGTCAATAGCTTAACATCAATCATGCACAATCATCTCAAAGAAAATACTCACATAAATCTTCTGCTCCATGTAACAAAACCTGAACATCAGTGGTCAACATCTACGCAATTATCATCATACTAGTTAAGCATCCACAAGTCAAAAACACAATGTGTAACCTAATACGCACATACGCACACACTTCAGGCGATAAAAGGTAGTACTAATATCCTCTAAACATCTGAAATCTTCCTTGCTGTCTAGAACTCATGAATTTCCTTTCAAAATTAAACTGTAACCTTGCCCAATGACATCTCAATCCCACACAGTGTACTAGCTCTATCATGCTCATATAAAAGCAAGAGGATCCCATTCTCAACTCTGAAATATACAAGTAGGATAGACACCCTTTCAACCGAAAACCTTCCACTAATTCAATCCCCTAGAACAAAATCACAACACGTGAAGAGTACCCAATGCTTATAGAGTACATCAACTGCAAGTCTAGGCCAAACCATCAGAAACTCTCCGTAACCCGTTTGCACATAACCAAATCATTAGAACTAAATCCCTCTAAATAAGCCAAGTCACGTAGACTACTAAAGCAAGAGTACCTCAACATGTAAATGCCTACAATGAAGAACACTTTAATGAATCTAAAGATGTTTCCTTGACCTTTCTAATACATCAATGTATATTGAATGATGATATGGAAATACTGCAAGTCTCGGCACCATCCAAGGCAAGCCCCAAATCCTATCCACACGCAAATCCAAAAATCTTTAAATACCATATATGTGTCCTGAGCCCATAGAAACCTTATCAAAAGTTTTTCTCTAATCCCTGATGCAAGAAAATACGCACCAAAAAACCCGTGCTCCACCAGTTCATGGATATCCAAAAGAAGCAACCAAGCTATTCCATTTTCTTGCACACTACGTCCACAACAAATATCAAACTAGAACCGTGCCAACATTTCTATATACCCACAACATAATACAACATGTCTCAGGACAATTCCTTGCTCGAATCATCCTCGAAGCCATCCTTATCTAAGTCTTAACCAATCTACAAACATCCATTAGTCCAAAAACGCATATAACACATGACCCTGTGAAACAATTATCAATAGCAGTGACTCTTCCACTTGGCTCGAAGGCATAAAATATATTATTTGTAACCTATATCACCATTCCATTGTAACTGCCCCAATCTTATATTTCTAATTAACTGAATACTTCATAAACTCATGTAACTCCAGTCATAAAACACTCGCAAATACTCTACCAAATGCGTACTTATCCTTGTGATAGTTATGACAACTTACTCTAGTGCTCCGAAAGGGTAGTATATGCATTCCACTTAATAGAAGACTCATACGAATCACACAACCTCAAAGCCCGCTGGTTAGCCTCGAAACAACATCCTCCCATGACCATACCATGGTCTAAACAACTAGGCAACTAATTAATCCTTTTGAGTCTACACTCTTCAACAACATATAAGAATCAACCTTATTCCTCAAATGAACAACCGAAAGATCCGGTAATACACCCCTTATCAGAACTATACAACACATTAAGATGGTGATCAAGTATCTCGTAGCACGTTGCATCCCATCCGCAATACCAAAAGCGATCAGTGGACCAATGATATCGAGTGGTCAACATCACATATGAGTGAATAGAAGAAAATTAAAGGTATAAGCTTCAAACTGAAACAAAGTAGAACGATAAAGAAAGAAAGATGGGAAGATTCCTAAATGCTCAGTAGCCTCTCGAAGATAAGTATGGATGCCATTATATTGATCCACATGACTCTACTAGACACTTGTTTATGACTCGTAGAACCTATGAACATAGAGCTCTAATACCAACTTGTGACGATCCAAAGCCCCACAAATATTATGATGGAACCTAACCCAATCTGCTAATTAAGACAAACTATAGATGTTACTACTATAATGAGAAAAAATTAATATTACTAACAAAACTACAAAATATTTTTATACAACTACCCATGGACTAGTAGTACAAGTCATGAGCCACTATGATTTAGATTTACAAAAGTTGGTGAAATGAACAAATACAACACTTGTTTGAATGTTACTTAAACAGAAATGAAATCATATGCTACCATGAACAAACGGGTAGCATGAATCTAGTATGCTAGTATATCTCTAATGCAAAGCTACGTCTTCATAGCTACTCATCTCCAAAACATGCAAGCAAGATGAAAAAGTGTAGTATGAATATAGTTGAACCTTTGTACTTATGTATCTTGACTAAGCTCAGAAAAGTAGTGACGAGGTTATTAAGTCAAAAGATACTCACTTAGCAGAACATAGTGTAGTATGAATACAATTGAACCTTTGTACTAAAGTATCTTGACTAAGCTCAAAGAAGTGGTGACGAGGTTATTAAGTCAAAAGATACTCACTTAGCAGAACATGTGCAACTCAATAACATGCATAATTCAGAGAAAATATTCCAGAAATTCAATTATAGAATAATGAATACCAAAAGTAAAGATGCACAGCTGGGACAAGGTAATAAACAAACTCTACTAACTAGACAAGTTCGACAAATACAACTTGCACCAACCACCAATCACAAAGACATGTACCATATAACTTGTATGGTCAATACTCATACATGACTTTAAATATGTGACCAACATCATCCGATTCCGTATCAAATGACAAGTAACATGTTCAAGAGAATCTTTCAAGAATAAACTATATGAATGATTGATTGCAAATTTCTCACCATGTTAATCCTATATGCTACCAACAATTCAACCAAAGATGAGATATCAACTCAACATAAACAAATCCATTTTTGCAACCAAATCATCAATAGCAGAGACATAGAGTAGCATGTAAGCAACAACGCAGCAAAATATGTAAAAATTTGTACCACACATAAAGAACTCATAAGCACAAACAATAATATCACTCTCATACCGCGACACAAATAAAATCAATAAAATCGCCCCCATGCCAACACATAACATCTCCAAAATGCCACCCTTATTACTCCGCATGTGCACATAACAATGAAATATCTCTCTTGTTTTGCCACATACGCATATCTCCACCCTTATTTTGCCACACATACACAATAATAGACATAATTCCACGACAAAGACTTCGTGCTTACACCACCAATCACAATCGTACGGCAAAGACCTCGTGCCAAAATATCATTACAATCAATCTACTCAACATGCCCACGAGTGCCATTATCACAACAATGCAAGATAACAAATTATCATCAACAGGCACATTCTCCTAACTCATCAATAAAACAAGGGTACAATAACAATAAAAATGCAAACAAGGGATGACTGCTGCTAAATCAATTATAGTTACCAAGTACAAGTAGTCATATAATGGATCACTTCTGTATCATATAGTGTACATGTATCAACCAAGGCACATTACAAGAACATGTCTGGATGTGTTTCATAACATAAGTTTATCTATCTCCGAGGCAAATATAGCATAAGACTCAGGATTTTCTGATCATGTTTGAAACACGGTACCAATAACCTCAATATTTCTCTACCATGGTTTATTGTGCTCACGTAGTCAATAATGAATTAATACATAAAATCAAGTAGACACAACTAAATAAAGCATAGAGTGAGCTAGAATCTACCCCGAGCATGAATACTTCTAGCACATGTATATATGTTTTTCACCTCATATATACATCACCGTCACATGAAGAAAATAATAAAAATTAGTCGGAAAATTTTCCTCAACCAAAGTTAGGGAAGACACTTACCTCAAACAAGGCAAAACAATACTCTAAATGCCTTCCCACGCGAATCAACATCCGAATGGCTCAAAGCTAGATAAAATAACTGAATAACATCAAATAATGTCATAGAAATCGAACTCAAACGATAATGGTCAAATTCAAAAAGTCAACCAAGGCCTAAACCCAGGAACCCAAGAAAACAAACAGTTCCCGAATACCCGTTTGAATACGAGTCCAAATATATAATTGGTTTCCAAATACAATCTAATTTCATGTTCATAACCCTGAAATTCATTCTTTTAAGTTAGAGTAGAAAGCCTCCAATTCTCTTCTCATATATTCATCAATCAAAGGCTAAAATCAAGGATGGAATTCTGAATAATAATCAAATCCGAGTCAAGAATATTTACCCCAATACTATTAGGAAAAAACCCCTTAAAATAGCCCAAATCTGAGCTCCCAATCTCAAAATGTGATAAAATTACTTAAACCTTCAAAATTGAGTACTTAAAATATCCACCTAATGATACCCATCACAATCGTGGAATAGCCTTCGCAATCGCATAGGAAAAATTAGCACTACCCAAAATATGCCTTACATGATTGCGTTTGATTCTGGTGCTTGCGAAAGTCAACAAGCCACAGAAGTGAGAATACGAGCACCAATTGCTAATGCAGAAGCAACGTGTCGATCGGCCTCTAGAAACACTCCATGATTGTGAAGCAAAGAACGCGAACACGATATCTAGTTCCACCACCTTATGTGAATGCGAGAAGTCACCATGAACAGAATGCATAAATCTCCATTTGCCAACAACCATATGTGCGTTCACGAAGTTTTACATCTGACCACGAAACAAATCAGATGCACTAGAAACCAACAACACAAAAACCATCCAAAATGATCCGAAACCACCCCGAATCCCAACTTGGGTCCTCGAGACCCCGTCCAAATATACCAACAACCTGAATATATCATGCAAACTTATCTGAAAGGTTACAACAACATAAATGACATCAAAATGGAATACCGAAGACAAATATAATTCGTTTAACTCTCAAACCTTCAAACTTCGACAAGCACGTCCAGATCCTACCAAATCAACTCGAAATGAAACCAAAATTTTCAAACAAGTTTTAAATTACAAAATGAACCTGTTCCAAACTCCCAAATAAAAACCTGAACCCAATAGTCATAAAGTCAACTTATGGTCAACCTATAAATTTCTAAACCTTCAAATTTTCAACTTTCAACAAATAGATCAAAAGCATTAAAGAAATATCCAATTGTAAATCCGAATATACGCCTAAACAATCATCATACTAGCCTATTGGGACCATCCAAACATGAATCCGAGGTCATTTTCTCAAAAGTCAAACTTGGTCAATCCTTCCACTTAAAAGCTGCCAATTTAAGAATTAATCTTCAATCAATCCCGAAGATCAAAACAAACAAACCAACCATGAAAGCATGACATAATACCTAAAATGAAGCTAATCGAAGATTCAAACCACTGAACAGAATTCTAATGCTCCAAACGACCGGTCTTATCGTTATAGTCTCTTGATTGTAAAACTAAATTCTCCCCATAGGTGATCTATTTGCTACTTATTGCTTGATTAGGTTCAACGTGTATGCGAGGTGAAATGTCGTATACGTGTTACTAAGCTATGACATATTCGTTAGAGTTTAGTTTATGATATGCCTTAATTACACTACGTGAATTTGTTATCCATGTTTTATTATTTATATAATTGTATGATGACTTATAATTATGATTAGAAGCATGCTTAAGGTCATAACGTGTTGAATTAGGAATAAAGAATTATGTTGCTATGTTGAGCTTACTTATTAATCCACAGTCATAAACTTATCTCATTTGACTCATAATTTGGTGGTTACATGGCTTAATTTAGTCATATTATGTTACAATTAGACTTTTGAATGTTGAAATAGCTTATTGAACTTTTGTGATAAATTGAATTACATGAATAGCCATGGTAATCTTTTTACCATGTGAGATTTTATCCTCATCTCTATTGTTATATATCCGTGCCTCTTAATTATATTATTTCACACACAAATGTATGAGTTAGAGAGTTGGGTATATCGAAAAATTGTGGTTTTTTGCACTAAGGACACTATGATAAGACATTGATTATTGGTTATTGATCATTAATTTTACTATGATTAACGCTCGGATATGGATCTGTCTTTCTAGAGTGAGGTGATTACCCATGTTACTTTGGGACCTATGAGCATAGGCACTCAAATTTTGTGCTTGGTTTGGACACATAGCCTGTATCAAGCCAATGGATTTGTGTTGTGGGTTATTGAGAAGGGATCCCGAGCATGTATATAAATATATACCTTCACTTATGCAGTAGTTGTTGATATAAATATTGGTTGATATACATCATGTCTTTATGCAAGAGATATGAAATAATTATGCCTAGATTCCATATGTACTGTGTCTCTAACTGTACCTAATTGATTATACCATGACTTATTTCATAACTATTTATACATTTACCTAATTATCGAATTGTTAATAAGTGTCGATGTTGATTCCTCGGCACAATGCTGATACTTTCTGAGTATAATGATTTTGTACTCACACTATACGTTTGCATATTTTTATGTAGGTTCTGAGACGGGTACTAGTGGTATTCCTCAAACTGCTTAGGAGTATCATGGGAGACTTCATGGTGAGCTACTTTACTTTATCCGATCCATAGCACATGGATTCCCCCTTCCCTTCTTATCTATCTATATCCAATTATTTCCTTTTCATATAGATGTTGTTGTTCAGCTGAGATTATTTATTCTTCTTAGATGCTCATGATAATGTGATACCGGGGTTTCAGCATTTGTGAGACAGGTGTTGTTGTGTTTAAACCATATATTAGACTTATGTATTTATGCTATTTATTTGAGACTTACTTTGCATTATTAGTTATATCATGAATCAATTAATGACTTAGTAATTTTCTTTCGTAATTGTGGTTGAGTGTTACCTTGACTAGCAAAAGGTTAGGCATCATCACGGCCTTTAAAGGAATTTTGGATTGTGAAAAGTTGGAAGTAGTGCTCTAGGTTCTAAAAGTATCATGAGTAACGAGCAGGTCTATTGGAGTCTTATGGATCGATACAGAGACATTTGTATCTCTCTGTATGAGGCTATAAGGCTTTAGGAACTTTCCTTTTATTGAATCATTATCATGTATTTTTTATTGTCCAAAGTCTAAATATTTCTTTTCTACTCTTTTACAGATAGTGAGAATGCGTGCTTTAGCAGCAACAACAGAAGGTGATTGAGAGGTAATACCATCGGTTGTAACCGGGAAGTGTATGGCCCAAGTTAGGGCGAAGGCTCATACCATGTGTCGTACAATCGCAGCTAGAGGTGGAGCACTGACAGAAGCCCATGGCCGCACCAGGGCAGTTTAAAATAGGCCCACCTAAAGACTAGGTGGAGGATCAGGTTATTGATAATTAGGTTGAGGCACCAGAACTCGCTCGGTATCTAGAGGGCTTTGTTATTGCACTAGTATTTCAGTAGCCTATAGCCAAGATGATTAGTTTCATCGATACCTTGACTTAGGCTGGAGTGGTCCCTGTGGCCTCAACCATATCTATGGATAGAGGGGGAGCCCAAATCCTTTCCATCTGTACTCCAAAGCAGACAATGGCGATGTTTTACAAGCTCGAAGTATTTCTAGTTAGTGATAATCGATCCATTTAGCAGCTAGACCCAAGGTCATTCCTTCCATGTCTACTGAGGAGGAGAAATATATGGAGAGGTTTAAGAGGCTACATGCCCCTCACTTTGAGGGTGGTTCTTTAGAAGATGCACGGGATTTTCTAAAAAAATATCATCAGATACTATAAAATTTTGGATTTGATAGAGCCCAATATGGTGGACTTCAGTACATTTCAGCTGAGATGGACTTCTAGAATATGGTGGTATACTTATGAGCTAGCCAGACCAGTAAGTTCATCTCTCTTTGCATTGACTTTGTTTTCACATTTGTTTCTTGAGAAGTACTTCTCACTTACTTTGAGGGATGAGTTGAGAGGCCATTTCGAGCATCTTTAACAAGATCGTATGTTAGTGACTAAGTATGAGGCAAGGTTCACAGAGTTGACTCATCATGCAGCTTTTAGTTCCCCCGTGGAGCAGAGAAGGTGAGGGCTTTATTCAGGGTTTGACTTATGGCATTAGGGCTGCTATGGTTCGAGAGTTAGAGATTGGTACTTTTTATCAGGCCGTTCAGATAGCTCGTGGTATCGAGTGTATTAACTTGTGCACCCTATTTTGTACTAGTCAAAACAAGATTCAACTTGTAGTTTCTCTATTGTTGATGAAAGAGAACCGCCCCCTAATATTTAAAATTATACTAGGGTACCTATTTAATTACTAATGTCATGTTCTTTAGTAGTATTCTGACCGGTGAGATTTTGGGTAAGGGTTCTTGTTCTTCTTAGAGGAAGGTGTTAGGCATCCCGTGAAATCTACTTGGGGTACTCCATAGGACTTAGACTAGGTTTAAAGGGTTAGCTACTTGTATCCTACTTAATTAGTATTAGAGAAGCATGTCTTACTATTTATCTAAGTGAGAGTATGATGTTAAAGATGATCCGAGATTTAAAAGAAGGTGTGAGTTTTAGAAAGTCTTGAAAAACTACAATTTGATGTAATTAAAAGAGTTCTAAAATTGAATGTTTGCATGAAGGATGTAGAAAACTTTTGTTTTGAAAGAATGGATGTTCATATAATTCTATGATGTTATAAACAAATGAATCTAAGGTATACCTTGGTTTCTGAAATTACTTAAATCTTAGACTTAAGGAGATGTTTGAAAATCTTGCTGGGCGGCAACTCATAAGTTTTGAAAGAATCAATTTTCTTTTAAGAGGTTAGTTTTTGCGATTCATTTCGAATTTGAAAGAGGGACCGTCATTTTTGCTAGTTATTTTTTAGCTTCAACATATTCATGAAAAGATTAGCAAAACATAACAGATTAGTAATGTGAACAGTACATGATTAATAAATTAAAAATAGTTATTATCTAATATTTCTGTAAATCCTTTGTTCTTTAAGGCTTGAATAAGTTATTTATGTAATTCAAAAAGTAAAAAAAAAACAATAAATCAAATATGACGAAAGCAATGTATGAACATGTAACAGAATATAAATAACAAGAGATAAATAAAGTAGTAAAAGATAAGGAGTGACTCAGGTTTGGGCCTGAAAGTGGTGGGCCTAATAATTAGCGTGAAGGGATGCCAACAGGCTCTAGATTTTAGATGCATGACGCGGATTTTTAGCCGGGTTCCTTAAGAACTCAGCAGTCCCAAAGGTTGTACATGTTCAAAAGAAAGAGACAGTAATTAGAAAGAATATTCTAGACCTAATATCATACATGAATTATGTGAGTATATGACTTAAACAAAATAGAAACTTATAGTACTTATATAACGACCTGACGGGTTATTTTACTTTCTGGATCGTGTTCAACTAATTAAGAGTCCCTATATATGCTTTTACTATTATGACTTGCGGGGATAGTTGGTTTAGATTGGGAATGGTTTTGATTGAAATAGGAACACTTGGTTCTTCAATAGTGGCCAAATGTGGCCAATCTTGACTTGAGTTGAAATTTTGGGTAACCTGGGAGGGTTTCAGTGCTCGGTATAGGAAGTTGGTCATTCAAGTTTTTTCTAGCTCTTTAAATTTAGTTTGTAGTAGAATTAGTTGTTATCGAGTTCTGTTAGGGATTCTGAGCATAGGAATAGTTACGTGTGGTAATTTATGACTTTCACGCAAAATTTGGTGTCATTCCGAGTTGATTTGATAGGAAATTGACGCACAGAATTATTTTCAGAAGTTTTGAGTTTCATGTTGAATTCATGCGTTTTGTCATCCAATTTTTTATTTTAAATATTATTTTGGTATTTTGATCATGCGAGCGAGTCCGTATTATGTTATTGGATGCATTAGTGTAATTGGATGAGGTCCCGAGGGGCCTCAGGTGCGAATTTGAGTGGAATCGGACATGGTTTTTGACATGGGGGATGCTGGTGGCTTCAGATCCAGTGCAATTGCACCGATGTAAAAATAGTAACAGGTGCGGGATTGCAAAAATGGACTAGTGGTCGCACAAGGGGACTTGAGGTTGCAACCGGTGTGGTTGCAGGTGCGAGGCAATTTCCGCATCTGCGCATCTGCAGATTCGATCGAGGCTTCGTAGGTGTGGAAATGGGCCGACTGTCTAGGGATCACAGAAGATAATCCATATAAGCGGACACGCTGAAGCGCCTCCCCATCAGCAGAAGCAAGGAATCTAGAGTATGTGGGGATCGCATATGCGGCCCTTTGACCGCACCTGCGGTTCCACTGACGTGATTAAGTGGTCGAAGATGCACAATTTTCTGGGAGTGAGATATTGTAATTCAAGACTTGAGCCATTTTCCTCACACTTTTATTTGGTCTTGGGGAGATTTTGAGAGCACTTTTGCGGGGGATTCTCATTTACGTGGATTATAGGTAGATTAAACATGGACAATTTATGAAACTAGTAGAATTTTTTGAAGAACCTAGGATTTTGGTAAATTTGGTATATGATCACGAATTTTATGGTGGAAACTGGAATAAATTATATATGTGAGTTTGGGAGGTCATGGGTAACTTTTATATTCAAAAAATTTTGGAATCCGGGAATGTGGGCCCGGGGTTGAATTTTATGGATCTTCCAAAGTTTGTTGGGTAACTACTATAAAAGCTAAATTATTATTTTTTGAGTATATATTTACTAGTTTATGTGACTTTTGATTAGTTTCAGAGCCCTCGACGTTGTTCGAGGAGTTTTACTGAGTTTACAGAGCGAGGTCAAGGACTTGGAATTGACGTAATCTCTTGCCTAATCTTGTAAGAGGGAATTTATCCCCTTAGGTGTATTATTGATGTCTGTTACTTGTGTGAGGAGCTACATATGCACGACGTGATAAGAGTCCATACGTAGCTATATCTCATGACATGTCCGGGTGGACTTAGATTCACATCATGACTATATTTGTACTATTCATGCCTATTATGTGTATAATTGTCTTGATTAGAACTAAGACTTGAGATTTAATGTGTAAATGTTGACCTGATTTCTTATTTTAGAAAAGTTGGGAAATACTTGATAACTATAAATCCATGTTTTCACGCCTCGTAAGTGCTTCCCCGAGCGCGGTAAATTTCTATACTTTTATGGTATCAGGACGTTCTCCTCGTCATGATGGTAACTCTACTCTTATGGGATCAAGAATGTTCACTTCGTCATGATAGTATCACCACTCTTATGGGATTGGGCTTTTCACCTCAGCATAATGGCAACATTATTCTTTGGGATTGGGTCATTCGCCTCGGTGTTATGATAACACTATTCTTATGGGATCGGGTCGTTCGCCTTGGTAGTACAGAGTACCACTATTCCTATAGGATCGGGTCGTTTGCCTCGGCAACTTCGTGCTTATTAATAGAAATAGGTACTGGTTTGTCTATAATTGAGTTTGTACATTCATCGTTGGTTATGATATGTTGGTGACATGATATAGACTCCTAAACGTATTTACTATAGATTACCTTATTTGTTTGATTGATACTTGTTGTACACTCACCATACTTGTTGTACACTCAATTGTTGCGAGAGTCCAAGGCCGGGGACGGGGGAGGGCTCCAGCTCCTGTGAGAGGATGAGGGCGTCCTAGAATTTCTCCCGTCGTACCACCAGTGCATCCAGATAAGGATCTTGTTATTGAGGAGTAGGATGAGGCACCAGCAACTCGACCAGTCCAACTAGATTTCATGACTATGCCGGGATTCTAGGAAGTCATGAGCCATATTTTGCAGTTCATGGACTCTATGATGCAGGTTGGTTTATTTTCAGCGGACTGTGCCATATCTCAAGAGGGAGGGGGAGCACAGACCCCTACCGCCCAGGCTTCAGGGCACACCGATGCGGTTTATCAGACCTTAGGTGCTTTCCTACATGCGGAGCCTTGCCTGTTACAGCTGGTGAGTCAAAGGCTATACGAGTCATGACCTTGATCAGTAGAAGCAGCTAGACAGATGGACTAGAATTTGCCCCCTAACATTGGGTGAGAGCGGTCAGAGGACCCCCAGGATTTCATTTACTAGTGAAAGAATAGGATCCGAAACATGGGAATATTAGATTCTAAGGAGGTAGACTTCACTACCTTTCAGCATGAATGCCAGGCCCGCAGATGGTGGAAGGCTTACCTTCTTAACATGCCAGCAAGTTAACCTCCCTTGACTTGAGATCAGTTTGCACATCTGTTCTTGGAGAAGTACATACTCCCCATAGACGCCGAGAGGGTCCGGAGGTTCATTACAGGTCTTTACCTTGAGATCCAGGTTCCTATGGCTCGTGAGGCATAGCTGGGGGCTTCCTTTCATCGGGTTATGAATATAACTCAGAGGATCAAGTGTATTTACAACCTTAAAAGAGAGTTTGCACTGAGGGAAAAGCAGCCCCAGCTGTTTGGAGGATTTACCGGTGCCCCACCTGAGGGCAGAGATCAGCTCATGAGGGGTTAGCCTGGCAAGCCCAAGCAGTCAGCACCATCGCCTGCTGAGAGTGCTCAAGCATGACCCTACTTCAGTGCTATTCTAGAGAGTACTTACCGTCTATCAACTATTCAAGGTTCCTCCAATAGGTATTCTGGCTACCAGGGTCATACTTCAAGTCAGCAGCCCACTGCTCCAAGAAGTTGTTTCGAGTGTAGGGATCTTAGCCACATGAAAAGGTTTTGTTCAAGGCTTTGGGGCAAGGCCGAGATGCAGGACTATCGTCTCATGCTTAACATATTTGCTACCATACCGCCCGCCCGTCCGGCCAGAGGTAGAGGGCATGTGTGTGGGCATCGTCCTAGAGGTAGAGGCCAGTGAGGTGGCGCTCCAGCTAGATTCTATGATATTGCATCCAGGCCAAACAAAATCTCCTCCGATGTAGTGATCACAAGTACTATATTTTTCTACTGCAGGAATGATTATTATTAGATCTAGGGTCTGCTTACCCCTATGTTTCTTCTTTGTTTGCTCCTTATCTTGTAATGACATGGCCGTTTATTTTGAGAATTTGAGCTCCGTTCAATGCCATAAGGTCTAGAATAGCTTCATAATATGAGCATCGACTTGAGTGCATGGTTGAATTCAATTAACGAATGATTCATAGTCAAATTGGAAGAATGAATCTAGTTTTGGGAGTTTAAGCGGTGCCCCAGAATGGGTTTTGGGTGATTTCAATATCTTTGTATGGTGATTTTGGACTTAAGCACACATCTGGATTCATATTTGGAGGTCTGTAGGGTAATTTGAGGTATTTTGGCAAAAGTTGGAAAAGTTGACGTTTGGAAAATGAAAAAGTTTGACCCATAGTTGACTTTTGCGATATCGGGATCAGAATGTGATTTTGAGAGATGGAACAGCTCTGTTATGTCATTTTTTACTTGTCTGCAAAATTTGGCATCATTCCAGTTTGATTTGATAGGTTTCGGCACGAGTCTTGGAAGTTAGAAGGCTTCAAAGTTCTTAAGTCTGATTCTTGCTGTGATTCGTCGTTTCGGCATTGTCTGATATAATTTGGGACCTCGAGCGTGTCCATGTTAGGTTATGTGACTTGTTTGTGTGTTTAGAAAGGGTCCAAGGGGCCTCAGGTGTATTTCGGGTGGGCCACAGGTCATTTTTCCCATTTTTGGAACTGTTGTTTTATGCTTCTGGTATCCTCCTTTGCGATCGCAAACAGCCTTTTGTATTCGTGACGCATTGTTGCTGACCACTTCAAAATCCTTCTTCGCGTTCGCATTCAACACTTCGTGTTTCCGAAGGCCTGCATTTTCCTCCTTCGCATTCGCGTCCTTCCCTATGCGTTCGCATAAGTTCCTGCCCTTCTTCTCCGTATTCGCGATCTCATCATCGCGTTCTTGATGAGCAACCTGAGCAGCCTTAATTATTCTTCTTTGCGAACATTCCTTCGCGTTCACGCTGAACAAATGCCTGGAAAGATAGAATATAACCCAAAACTGAGGGTTACACCATTTTCATCATAACTTGGCTTGTGGAGCTCGGATTTGAGAGATTCTTTGAGGGTTTTCGCACAAATCGATTGGGTATGTGCTCTTCACCTAGAATCTAACATTTTCCATGATTTTATCTTCATTTTTATCATTAAAATTGTATTTTGGGTTGGGGAAGGAGTTGGTTCTTGAAGAAAAATTTCTAAAATGAACAATCGTGATTTGAGGGACCAAATCGTATCGGAATATGATAAACTTTGTATGGTTGAACTTGTATCGAAATGGGTATTTGGTTTTTCTAAAATTTGTTGGGTTCCGAGGTGCGGGCCAGGGGTCGACTTTTGGACCGATTTTTTAGATTTTGTTAAAGACTGAGACTTTATGATCCGAAATAGTTTCTTATGTGTTGTATTTGTTCTTTGAATTTAATTTGTTAGATTTGAGCCGTCTGGAGATCTTTTCTCCCGAGAAGTGCATTTTAGAGTAATAGTGTGTCATCTTTGAGGTAATTACTTTGCCTAACCTTGTGTGGGTGACTTTTTCCTAGGATTTGAGTCTTCTATGTTGATTGTAGTTCGTGTACGTGAGGTGACGGGTGCGTGCTCGGACTTATCTATAAAAAATTGGTCTTTTAGAGTTCTTATGTCCTTATATTCATTGTGTATGAATGTGTTCTTGACATGACTGAGTTTCCTATTTGCTAGTTTCACATCTACATGCTTGATTGAAAATAATTGCTTCATGAATCACTTTTATTGCTTAACTGACTCCTATTTGATTTTATTGAAGAAGTTCGCCTCTCCTATTGTGATGCTATCTTTTCATAGTTGTTTGTCTTATTTGAGAATCATTATTATCCTTCTTCAAATTTTGTTTAATATTAAATGAAGCAAGATCATCTTTCCCTAATTGAATTGTGGAATATCCTTGTACTTGTCCAACCGTAAAAGGAGTTAGATAACCTATACCTTTTTTGACTTGCCCTTATTTGGGACTACTAGACTCACGTTGATTTCCTTGTTATTGACTTGTATATTGTGGGATCGTCGCTATACATTAGGTTTCCCATGTTGAACTGTTCCCTTTATGCCTGCATTCTGTTCTGTTGTTATTCCTAGTGAGTTGCTTCTTGATCGCTGCCTACCCCGCACTACTAAAATGTAGTGAGAGAGGGTCGCAATAGCTTTTACCCGATTTGTGGGTCGGGTTTGATTTTCAGAGGGAGCTAGGAAGGGACTCGAGTATCTATCTAGAGTGGAGTTGTGTAATTGTTCCAAATATCACTTTCAATCTTTTTTGGATTTTTCTTTAATAATATACTATTAACAACTACTAATTATAAATGCAACTAGATTATACTAAACGAGAATTGCTACAAGTTGTATATAATGGATAAAAAGGCACTAGGGTAGTGACTTTCACCTAGGTGGCTAATTGACGGGTAATTTCTTCTAAGGCACGATTGACATGTTTGGGGAAATAATCTATAATCTTTGCATGATTTTACTCACTCTCACACCTCTCGGTAGAGAGAGTGATTTTTCCCAATTGACTTTCTCCAGACCAATTGGGTAGGCAAATTTGCTCAAACAACTAGGGTTCAAGTCGGGTAATTACTCTCTCAAGGTTTAAACCTTTAATTGAGACTATCAATTCTCTTGGGTCCATCCCAATTCCTTGTTGGGTCAATTTTGGAGACTTAGGCTCTCTTTCTCAAGAAGAACCAAGTCAACTTAGCATAATCCAGTGTTTGCAACCACTAATTCATAAATTAAACCATAAAATTGACCCAAATAACAAACACACATAGCCAATCTAGCCCTAAATTATAACACCCATCAATCACCCACAATAGGGTTGAGCCACAACCCTAGCTAATGGGTTTATCTACTCATACTTGAATAGAAAATAAGATAAATAGATGAAGAGAAAGACATAATATTAAATTACTAAAGTAAATATAATGATTAAATTGCTAAAACTACGTTAAAGTGCCCAAAATGGCTAAAAAATGGCTTCTCACCTGCGCAACTCAAGTCTGGAAAATAGCTAATACCCTAAAAATAGAAAAATGTTCTATTTATACTAAGCTGGAAAAACTGGAAAAAATGCCCCTGCGGGGTCAGTGCGGACCGTACAAAATGGTGTGCGGCCGCACTAGGCTCTTTGACTCTGAAAAATCCACTCTCTTAACCCAGCCTCCACAGACCGCACATAATAGATGTGGCCGTAGAGGCATCTAGCGCGGTCCGCACAAACACGTCCGCGGACCACATGGGCTTGAAGATAGGCACTTGGCATCTCTCTGAAGTTTGCTTCTGCGGACTGCATAAAATGGTAGTGCGGCTGTGGTGTCTTTAATACGGACCGCAATGTGTACCGCGGCCACACTGCTTTGATGACTTCAAATCCAGTCTCTGAATCTCCCTAGTGCGGACCACACAAAGTGTAGTGCTGCCGCACTAGGCCGGTTTGTCCTGAGTTGTCTTGTATTTCGTACGTGTGCAGGTTTCACTCCATTTGAGCCGATCTTTGACATCTCGTCACTTTGTTGATCAAACTTGCAATCAAGTACAACTTATGAGTCTTTTGGGACTATTTTGTAAGAATTTATAACCAAAGCGTAAGCAAGAAGGTGCATGAAACACGTCAAAATCCCTAGTTATCAACTCCCCCAAACTTAAGCTTTTGATTTTCCTCAAGCAAACAAAATAAGACCCACCCCTAAAGGGAAAATCCAAGAATTTTCAGCTATCCTAAAGTAACCTCAACTATCATCAATTGGGACTAACAATTGCCCTCAATACAAATGAGTCATTAACAATATTTAACATTTGAAAAACCGTTGATCAAGTGTGACACAAGAGCATCAAGAGTTGACTCATTACATCAAAGAACTCTCTCAATTACTTTGGTCATTGTGGAACCCAAACTCACACATCCTAAACTCTCCCAAAGCAAACCCCACCTTTTAGAATATTGGCACACAAAATGAGGTTATTGGAAATTCCCTAATCTCTCTTAAGGAAAGGTCACAAGTCCGACTCTAAGTACCATATGCTTGCCCCTTATGTAAATATCCACTAATGTAAGCTTCATTCGACTCAAGATCATATAGGGCTTTTTGTGAAGGCTTTTGGTCCAGGGCAGGTCATGTTTTTGTTCAAGTGGGTTCCATCTTCCCTTAAACACTTCTTTTGATTCATTTGGCACAATTCACTTGATTCTTTGAGTTATTTCACTTCTTTCTAAGGGGTTAGAGAGATACATTGTCACTCTTTCTTGTGCATTTCACACCTTTTCTCCTTTTTCAAATTTCCATGCCTTTCATTCGTTGCTTTTCTTAAATCCCCCCTTTTTAATTCTTTTTTCACATTGAACATTCTTTTTGTTTTTTTGCTTTTCTTTCTTTTTCATTGCCTTTCCTTTTCTTCATTTTTTTGCCTTTTACCACTTTGTTTTCATCCTCTTCTCTCCCCCCCAAACTTATACTTTTGCCATGTGCTCAAGGAAAGATCGGGTGCCAAGACAGGGTATCTTATAGAACGTGTATAGGCTTGCATCATGGGTCTTGAAAGAAAAAGGTCTAAGGCTCAAAAGGGTTAACTATGGATCATATTATTAGTAGGCTATGGAATTGTTCAAACTATCATTTGGATCAAGGAGAGCCTACAATCATTTCTCAAGTCAAATTTCACCTAGGATTTTGCCTCAACAAACATTTAGTGCAAGTTCTAGACCAATGGCTCGGGACTTAGACTCGCAATTCGATTTCTCACCAGACAAACTAAAGGATTGCTAAAGACATAGAGTCGGGGGCATACAACGAACTTAGATACGATTTGAGCACACAATGGTCCCAAAAAACCATTTGATGATTATCAGCCAATGCAAAAGTCTCAAGGCCACAACTTTCACCATCCTAAATACAACATTTTGTCTTTGACCATAGGATAAAGGCAAATGTGCTAGGCCGGAGTGAAGCTTGGCTTCAGGTACCCTTAACTACAAACTACTAAAACCAAAAAGAAAAACAGACTCAAACCCGTAAGAAGGTTATCACGCCATCCATCATTGGGAAGAGCCACTCGGTTCACACAACACTCCACCTTTGGAAAGAACCATGGCATTAAGAAAACCAAAGGCTTATTGAAAACGTCCAAAACGAGACAAAAAGCTTCAAACATAAAAAAGAAGCTAAAAACAAATTTTTTTGCAAAAATAGAATGAATATATACAATAGGGGATTTGAATATACAACGGGGGATGAATATATATAATGATGTAACTTTATATACAGACCCAAGGAAAGATAAAAAGTGCGATAAAAGTAACTAAATATAAAATTATATACAGACCAAATGAAAATGAAGAAAGCATAAAATGTATCAATATATACAGTCATCCAAAAAATGTAGGGCGCACCCCCTCAAATAAAATCTATCATTGTCCCCAATGCCATCTAGTCCAAATAAGCACCAAAAAAGGTAGAGAAAAAGGATATGGAAGACTCCCTAAGCCCTATCGGCGTGCATAGGATCATGGGTGGTCCCTGGGTCCTCTGTGTGCTCGGGAACCTCAGACTGGATCCCGAAAGCCTGTTCCGCTACTACTGGGACCTGGGCATGGACCCAGACAGGCTCTGGAACTGGTACATCCTGTGGTTGACTGGAGAAAGCCTCCGGTGGGTCCTCCAACTGTATGATGACATCATTTACTCTATGAATCTTCCTCCTCTTCGAAAGCCTCTGGGTCTGCTCTGGCTGTGGCTCAGCAGCTGGAACTGGGTCCTCAAATAATAGGTCTAAAGGCAGCTGGTCTACCTTCAACTTGTCAACATCTACCCGCAGCTCCTTCATGGACTCCTTGGAGGCCCGTGTCTTCTGCAACTTCTTATGCTCCTTAGCAAGCTCCTTGAGTGCCTTACTATGCGAATCAACTGCCTTTGCCAATGCATCCTAAGTAGTGAGGATTTTCTTTTGGTTCTCAAGAATTTCTTTCAAAGTATCCTCTATCGATTGTGGGACCTGTGCTGGCTGAGGTACCGAATGAGCTGCTATAGTGGTGGTCAAGGTGGACAACTTAGATGAAGCAGTATACATCTAATTGTTGATACTCTGAAGTGTCTGACTCTGTCGGTGGGTAGTGATAGGATGGGCTCGGTAAGATTGGATCTCCGGGCCTACTGATGTGGAAGGGCCAGGAGGAATGGCTAAAGATGTGGAAGATCCGAGAGGAATCTCAGCATAAGTGGAGGTAGGCTCAATGAGGACCTCTACCACAACTGGCTCTTCAGACTGGCCAGTTGGGGCAGAAGTAGGGGCTTTGTAGTTCTTGTCCTTGGGGTTGTTATTCCCCTTCAAGCTATACCAAGAGAACGGGGCTATCGCCTTGACCTTGACATCGTAGGGCTTCTTATGCACCTCCATGTCCCGGAAGTACATGGTGAGGGTGTTGGGGAAAGGGTAGTTTCGATTATACTCTGCTCCCACTAATGAGATAATGCGGGACATCATATTCCCCACATTTATGGGGTATCCCGCCATAATCGAAGTAACCAATACAGCCCGATGAAGAGGAAAGGTCTAGTCATGTGAAGTAGGATCCAACCGGCTGCAAACAAACATCTCCCAACCCCTCTCCTCAAAGATTAAGGTTCTCCTTAATATTTTTACCCCAGCAGTCAACTACTCAGGAACGATACCTGGGATTGCCACGTACTGAGCTAACCATGGACGGACATCCTCCCCCATCTCCAACTTCACCATATATAAAGTCTCGTCCTCCTCATTGAATCCTAGGTATTCATTTAGGTATTTCCCTTCAAACAACACTGTCTTGTTACGAACCTTGGACATTTTGGAGCCCTTTTGGATGTGGCTACATTGCAGTAAAACTCCTAGACCATGTGTTCGTTGTCATCTATACATTAGTCCAAAAAGTGTTCCCAGCCCACTCTAGTCCTAAATTGTCTCTACACGTTAGGGCTGTGGGGTAATAAATCTTTGTCAATGAAACTCCGCTCCGGTATCAACTTTGTCATCGGCCACCACTACCTACACTTGTGGTACGCCACCTGGCTCACAAACCTCTGCTCCCAAATATCGGGCTTTCTATTTTGGGCAATGCCTCCCACCTGAGGCCCACCACCTTTGGCTATCTCCTCATCCCCTCGTACCTCCTCTTCACCTCTGTCTGCACCCTCCCTGGATAATGAAGCTGTGGGGGAGGTGGAGTACTCACCACTGCCGGTTAGTGAGCCCTCAGACGACTCAGTTTGAACATGCTCTGGTGCTTGGGCAGTGGGTGATGGTGGAGGGGTATCTCTTAGCCTGACTCTCCCCGAAAATTCTTCAACATATTTTGGCATAAATTCTGAAGAAATGTCCCTTAACGGTTGATATTCACTCCCCGAGGAATGGGAAGCAGCTATGTCTGCAACTTTTATTAGCTTCCTGGTCTTTTTTATGCTTTCCTGAGCTTGGGGAGTGAGTTTGATCATTTTCTTTCCTTTTCCCCCCGTGAGGATTCACCTCTCCCAGTTTATTTTGATCCTTTTCCTCCTTGTTGTTTAACCATTGTCTGCAAACACAATTCAAATAACTTGTTAGTATCGGTGGGTTCACACAAAATAGTGTTGCAGACAAATGAAAATGTTGCAGGAGTTGCCTAGTGCAGGCCGCAAAAAATGGTAGTGCGGACGCACTAGGGCCACCGCGGACCGCACAAGAATGACCGCGGTACGCACAGGTATTGGGTTCCAAAAGAAGGCCTCTGAATCTGACCAGTGCGGACCGCACAAAACTAACCGCGGCCATACTGGACCAGTGCGGACCACACAAAATATAGTGCAGACGCACTGGGTTTGGGTTCATATGATTTTGTTCTTAAGTTCAAGTTTTCACCTAATTAGGGTCCCTACTCAATTACCCAGTACATTTAACTAACAAAGTATGCAAGAAAAAAAATCTAACTAACCTAACCTAACAATTTAAAAGAATCACGGGAGGGAGAAGAACATACATTAAGAAAAGATGAAAATTAAACAAAGTTACAAAATTAAACAGAGAAGAAATGTGTGTAGTGTTACCAGATTATGAGATGAGGAGAATCTAATCAATGTAAAGCAATCAATTATGAACTAAGAAGAAGATGAACATTGTGTATGGACTCTGAGTTTCGAATTTGCAAAAAGGGTAACAGGGGGTCCTTGGAGTCTATTTATAGAAAAACCCCTGGGGCCCATTCTCACTTACCAGTGCGGCCGCACAAAATGGACCGCGGTCCGCACTGTGATATCTTATTCAAACCTTAGAGAGCGAGCCTCTGCAGTCTGAACAAAAGGAACTACGGCCGCAAAGCTCACCGCGGACCGCTTAAAATGTAATGCGGCTGCGGAGACAAACTTTAGAGAGTCCTTCATTTAGCTTTCACCAGTGCGGACTGCACAAAGTGTAATGCGGCCGCACTGGTAACTTTAGAGACTGAACATTTTCTTCATAATGTTTTGCCCTGCATCAACACAATCCCTGCAAAATCTCACAACCAGTTAGCACAAAAATCAATCCTATACTACAAAGAAAATTAAAAAAAAACAAGAAGAAAACGACTTGTGTTGCCTCCCAAAAAGCACCTGATTTAATGTCGCCGCACGACGCGGGTTACCATCCCACCATTTGAAATGAACAACAGCCACCACATGGCTATCATCAAACTTCCCAAGATAATGCTTGACCCGGTGCCCATTCACTCTAAAAACTTTACCACTTTTTTTCTTCAAATCTAGAGCACCAAACATGGTCACACACACTACTTCAAATGGTCTACTCCACTTTGATTTCAGCTTTCCCGGCAACAACCTTAGACGAGAATTGAATAAGAGCACCAAATCACCAACTTTGAACTTCTTGCCCCGAGTGTGTTTGTCATTGAGGTACTTTATCTTGTCCTTATACAAGGATGAACTAGAGTAGGCATGGAACCAAAATTCATCAACTTCATTGAGTTGTTCAACAGGAAAATTGGCCGCAACATCCCACTCAAGATTAAGCTTCCTCAAGGCCCACATGGCCTTATGCTCCAACTCCACTGGTAGATGACATGCTTTCCCAAACACCAACCGGTATGGTGACATACCAATTGGTGTCTTAAAGCGGTCTAGAGCATCATCTAACTAAACCAATCAGTCCCATTGGCATTGACAATTTTGGACAAAATGCTATTGATTCCCAGTTAGACACTTCAATCTGTCCACTTTACTGAGGATGATAAGGCATAGAGACTTTGTGGTTGACACCATACTTGGAAAGCAAGGCATCAAAAGCTCTAATATAAAAATGCGATGCTCCATCACTAATGATTGCACAAGGTGTACCAAACCTTGTGAAAATACTCTTCTTTAGAAATGCCACCACACTCCTAGCTTCATTGTTGGGCAAGGCCACGACCTCAACCCATTTTGACACATAATCAACCGCTAAAAGAATGTAAGTGTTACCACAAGAGCTACAAAAGGGCCCATAAAACTGATATGCCACACATCAAAGATATCAACTTCAAGAATTGTGTTTAGAGGCATCTCATCTTTCTTGGAAATTCCGCCTGCTCTTTGGCATTGATCACTTTTTTGTATTAGATCACTTGCATCTCTGAACAAGGTTGGCCAATAAAAACCACAACTTAGAACTTTCGAAGCCGTCCTCACCCCTCCATGATGGCCATCATAGGGGGAGTAATGACAAGGCTATAGGATGCTAAATTGCTCCTCCTCCGGTACACACCTCCGGATCACTTCATCGGTGCGAATCTTGAACAAGTATGGCTCATCCCAATAGAAGTCCAAACTATCCCGTTTGAGCTTCTTCCTCTGGTTAGAAGAGAGCTCACATGGGATGATTCTAGTCACAAAGAAATTAGCAATGTCCGCAAACCATGCCATATCATACATCTACACAAAAAGTAGTTGCTCAACGGGGAATGTATCGTTGATCTCTAGGCCATCACACGGCCTTCCTTCCCCATCCAAGTGGGACAAATGATCCGCAACTTTGTTCTCACTACCTTTCCGGTCCACTATTTCCAAATCAAACTCTTGAATAAGTAACACCCATCTCATCAACCTTGCCTTGGAGTCTTTCTTTGTCATCAAATACCTAAGGGCGGCATTGTCTGTGTGCATTATGACCATGGCCCCTATAAGATACGGCCAAATCTTTTCCACTGCAAAAACTATGGCCAACAATTCTTTCTCGGTGATCGTGTAGTTCCTTTGAGCCTCGTTCCTGGTATTGTTTGCATACTACAACGGGTGAAACATTTTATTAACTTTTTTACTCAAAACAACCCCAACCGCAACGTCACTTGCATCGCACATGAGCTCGAAGGGTAAGCTCCAACATGGTATGGTAATGATCGGGGTAGTGGTCAACTTATTCTTGAGAAGTTCGAAGTCCTCCATGCATTTCTCATCGAACACAAACTTAGCATCTTTCTCTAGAAACTTGCAAAGGGGATTCTCACCCTTCAAAAAATCCTTGATAAACCGCCGGCAGAACCCCGCATGTCCAGGGGGGGGGAGGGAGCCTTGAAATCACCTCAATCTTGGCTTTGTCTACTTCAATCCCATGCTTAGAAATTTTGTGACCCAACACCATGCCCTCTTCAACCATGAAGTGGCAGTTTTCCCAATTAAGAACGAGATTTGTGTCTTCACATCGGGCCAAGACTCTATCCAAATTTCCCAAACAATCTTAAAAGGAGCCACCAACCACACTGAAATCATCCGTGAAAACCTCCAAGATATCCTCCACCATGTCGGTGAAAATAGCCATCATGCATCGTTGGAAGGTCGGCAGAGCATTGCACAACCCAAACGGCATCTGAGAAAAATTAATGTCCCATATGGGCAAGTGAATGTGGTCTTCTCTTGGTCATCCGGAGAGATTAAGATTTGATTATACCCCAAATAGCCATCCAAAAAGCAATAAAAACATGTCGTGCAAGGCGATCAAGCATTTGGTCAAGGAATGGAAAAGGGAAATAATCCTTGCGGGTCTCCTTGTTCAGTTTCCGGTAGTCCATGCATACCCTCCATCCGGTAACGGTCTGAGTAGGAATAAGTTCATTGTTGTCTTTTGCCACCACAGTCATCCCACCCTTCTTCGGCACACATTGCACCGGAGAAGTCCATGAGCTATCGGAGATCCATTTTATCACTTCTTTCTTCACCCCCTCTTGCATTGCCTCATTCAATCTTCTTTGATCCTCCAGGGAGGGTTTTGCATCATCCTCCAAAATGATTTTGTGCATGCAGAATGCAGGGCTTATTCCCCAAATGTCGGCTAATGTCCACCCAATTGCTTTCTTCCTCCTTTTGAGAAATGCCAAAGTGGTATCTACCTTAAAGTTAGTGAAGTAAGAAGAAAGAATAACTCGTAAAGTAGAATTTGAGCCCAAGAACTCATACTTGAGGTGTGGAGGAAGTGGATTCAACTCCAACACTGGTGACTCCTCATTAGATGGATTTGTTGGAGGCGTCTTTCTATTTTTGAGGTCCAAGGATATCATTCTCGACTCATAAAAATAGGATCCAATTCCATACAAGGGATTTACGCACTCCACTCGGCTAGTATCCTCATTGACATCAATATTTAGAAGCACCGCCTCAAGGGGATCCTCCATGTTAATCATAGAACTTGTGTCATCCACGATCCCAACTGTGACAATGTCCACAAATGAGCACACCTCAGTGCTATTGGGTTGCTTCATGGATTTGCAAACATGGAATATGACCTTCTCATCCCCCACTCGGAAAGTTAGATCACCCGCTTCAACATCAACCAATGCCTTCCCCATTGCAAGGAAAGGTCTCCCTAGAATAATTGGGACTTTAAAGTCCACTTCACAATCCAAAATGACAAATTCGACCGGCGATATAAACTTGTTCACCCGGACAAACACATAATCAATTTTGCCCAAAGGTCGCTTCATTGATCAATCCACCATTTGAAGTGTCGTTGGGGTCAGCCTAGGTTTCCCAATACCCAAAGTCTTGATGACCGAATAAGGCATCAAAGTTATGCTAGCCCCCAAATCACAAAGGGCATTGGAAAAATCTGCACTTCCAATAGTGCAAGGGATAGTAAAAGCTTCGTGGTCTTCAAGTTTTGGGGCCATAGAATGTACGATAGCACTGACTTGATGAGTCATTTTTATTATTTCACAATCCATCAACCGCTTCTTCGTCACAAAATCCTTCATAAACTTAGCATATCCCGGCATTTGTTCAACCGCCTCCACCAAAGGCACATTGATTGTCAGGCTTTTCATCATGTCAATGAACTTTTTGAATTGGTTGTCACTCTTTTGCTTTGATAACCATTGAGGATAAGGCAGAGGTGGCCTAGGCAAAGGTTCCTTGGCTTTGGGCACCACCGGCTCGGGCATGTAAACCACGTGTTCCCTAGACGGGTTCACGACATCTTGAGTTTCCACCTCAGCCTCATTTATGTCAATTCCCACCTCGTTTTTCACCTCATTATCAACCACATCTTCAACTATCAAAAGGTACATCATCTTCCCGCAACTCAACATCATCATTCACAACTTTCTTATCTTTTGAGGCATGTACATCACTGCCTCTCCCACTTCCTGTTGTAACCGCCATCACATGATTGTTTCCACCCTTCAGATTTATTTCCGTGTCAATTGGTAGAGCACCCTTAGGGAGAGTATTCAATGATTCAGAGATTTGGCCTTATTGCACCTCGAAGTTCCGGATAGAGGTATTGTGGGAAGCGAATTGAGCATCAGAATCTTGGTTTTTCTTCACCATTTGTTCGAACATAATTTCAATTCTACCCATATCATTACCAGAAGAACTAGGACCTTGAGAAGGTAAATAGGGTGGATTGTTCGGTTGTTGGTACATAGGGCGCCTTTGAAACCCTTGCCCCCGGTTTCCTTTGTTCCCATTGTTCCATCCACCTTGATTGTTATTGTTATTCTAGTTGTTGTTATTACCATTCCAATTCCCTTGGTTGCCCTGATTGTTGTTCCCCCAATTACTGCCTTGGTTGTTGTTGTTCCAATTACCACCTTGGTTGTTATTGTTGTTCCAATTACCACCGAATTGTTGTTGATTACCCCAATTTCCTTGAGGTCGCCATTGTTGGTTTGAAGAGTTGCCTCTTTTGCCTTGATAGTTGTTGACATATTGTACCTCTTCACATTGGTCATCATAGAAATCATTTGAATAACGACCACCATCATTATCATATTGTTCAGAATTCCCTTGAGCTTGTTTCCCCCTTTGCCTTATCTTATTGACGAGCATATTTACACCTTCCAAGGCATTGACTTGGCGAGGATTTTGAACTTGTTGCAACTGAGCCTTATTGATTCATAGTAGTAGTAAGCTCAACTATAGCTTGAACATGATCATGTAATTCTTTGTGCAAATGGATGGCCGTGGGGTCACCTTGGGGCACGTTTGGTCTACTATGCCACGCCGAAGAAGTGTCGGTCATCTCACCCAATATCACACAAGCCTCAATGTATGGAAGCTTCATAAAGTTGCCCCCGCCCAATTGGTTCACAATGCATTGATTTGTGGTGTTGATGCCTCAATAGAAGGATTATTGAATCATCGCCTCGTTCATATCGTTGTTTGGGCATTATTTCACCATTGTTCTAAACCGCTCCCAGATTTCTTGCAGAGGTTCTGTTGGCTCTTTCTTGAAGGCCAATATTTATCTCGAAGTGACGCCATGTGCCCGGGTGAGAAAAACTTAGCAATAAACTTATCCGCCAACACATCCCAAGTTGTGATGGAATAGTTGGGGATTCTCTCAGGCCAATTCAACACTTTCCCCCGAAGTGAGAATGGAAAAATTCTCAACCTAAGAGCATCTTTGGACACATTCATTTTCTTGCTCCCCCAACATGTATCTACGAACCCCTTGGGATGCTAGTAGGAATTTTGATCGGAGGCGCCCGTGAAATACCCATGTTTCTCGAGCAAGGTGAACATCACATTGGTTATTTTGAAAATTCCCTTCCCGAATTTAGGGAAGGACAATAGCACTTGCATACCTTGATTCGGTAATACTCTAGGAGCCACTCTTGGAGGTGGCGGAGGAGGGTCTGGAATATTATTATTTGGATTAGCATTGGCATTCCGGCCTCTCCGTTGTCCTTGAGGTGAATGAGGCACCTCATCTTGCTAAAAATCATCTACTTTCTCCCCCGCTATCACGTTTCCAAGAGGGTTATTAGCGTTGTTCAATGACATATTGGTACCTGAGTAGTGACACAAACAAGTAAGTAACAAAGAAGTGAAGAATAACAATACACAAAACTAACTAAATAGATAGTCAAAACCGTTAGCTCCCCAGCAACGACGCCAAAAAGTTAATCGATGCCTACTCCTCACAACTAAAAAGTAGTGAGAGAGGGTCACAATAGCTTTTACCCGATTTGTGGGTCGGGATCGATTTCCAAAAGGAGCTAGGAAGGGACTCGAGTATCTATCTAGAGTGGAGTTGTGTAATTGTTCCGAATATCACTTCCAATCATTTTGTATTTTTCTTTAATAATATACTATTATCAACTACTAATTATAAATGAAATTAGATTATACTAAACGAGAATTGCTACAAGTTGTATCTAATGGATAAAAAGGCACTAGGGTAATGACTTTCACCTAGGTGGCTAATTGATGTGTAATTGCTTCTAAGGCACGATTGACATGTTTGGGGAAATAACTGTTGCACGATTTTACCCACTCTCACACCTCTCGGTAGAGAGAGTGATTTTACCCAATTGACTTTCTCAAGACCAATTGGGTAGGCAAATTTGCTCAAACAACTAGAGTTCAAGTCGGGTAATTACTCTCTCGGGGTTTAACCCCTTAATTGGGACTATCAATTCTCTTGAGTCTATACCAATTTCTTGTTGGGTTAATTTTGGAGATTTAAGCTCTCTTTGTCAAGAGGAACCAAGTCAACTTAGCACAAACCAGTGTTTGCAACCACTAATTCACAAATTAAACCATAAAATTGACCCAAATAACAAACACCCAAAGCCAATATAGCCTTAAATTACAACACCCATCAATTACCCACACTATGGTTGAGCCACAACACTAGCTAATGGGTTTAGCTACTCACGCTTGAAGAGAAAATCAGATGAAGAGAAAGACATAATATTAAATTACTAAAGTAAATATAATGATTCAATTGATAAAACTACGTTAAAGTTCCCAAAATAGCAACAAAATGGATTCTCATGAGCACAGCTCAAGTTTGGAAAATAGCTGATACCCTAAAAATGGAAAAAGGTTCTATTTATTCTAAGCTGGAAAAACTGACAAAAATGCCCCTGCGGGGTCAGTGCGGACAACACAAAATGGTCTTTGGCCACACTAGGCTCTTTGACTCTAAAAAATCAACTCTCTGAACCCAGCCTCCACAGACCGTACAAAATGGACTATGGCCATGGAGGCATCTAGCGCGGTCCGCACAAACACGACCGTGGACCACATAGTCTTGAAGCTAGAACTTGACATCTCTCTGAAGTTTGCTTCCGCGGATAGCATAAAATGGTAGTGCGGCCGTGATGTCTTTAGTGCGGGCCGCACAATGTGTACTGCGGCCGCACTGCTTTGAGGATTTCAAATCCAGTCTCTGAATCTCCCTAGTGCAGACCATACAAAGTGTAGTGCCGCTGCACTAGGCCTGTTTGTCCTGAGTTGTCTTGTCTTTGGTACTTGTGCAGGTTTTACTCCTTTTGAGCCGATTTTTGACATCTCGTCACTTTGTTGATCAAACCTGCAATCAAGCACACCTTATGAGCCTTTTGGGACTATTTTGTAAGAATTTATAACCAAAGCGTAAGCAAGAAGGAGCATGAAACACGTCAAAATCCCTAGTTATCACTTTTACCGTTTCCTTATGATTTATAGTCCTTAAGTTGATCACTTGTCCTACCTTGTATTATTCTCATTTGTTGTTGTTTTATGTATTGCGGTGATGTACGAGCTTTCTATTGTCCTGTGACTGTTGTTTCTATTGGTTGTGCCGCTTGTTTAATTTGGACTACAGATCAGTATTTCAGGAGATCCCCTTGCATATTTACTTTTGGGACTACGGTACTGCACCCGAGAGATTCCCCTGTACACATATATTGATTTGGACCGTAGTGCGAGATATCGAGAGATCCCCAGCACACATATTGAGGATACTAGTAGATCCTCGGGATACCGAGAGATCCCAAACATAAATTGAGGAAAGTAACAGATCCTCGGGATACCGAGAGACCCCCAGCACATATTGAGGATACTAAGAGATCCCTAGCACATATATTGAGGATACCAAGAGATCCTCGGGATACCAAGAGTTCCCCAGCATATATATTGAGGATACTAATAGATCACCGGGATATTGACAGATCCCCAAGTATTTATGTCACGCCACGAATCTGAAGAGGCATGGCCGGCACCTGCCGTACTCGGCCCGAGCGTACGACTCTGTAACTATAGACTCTAGAGGGGTAACCCTCAACTTAGGCCGATGAGGCCATATTCTAAATCATCTGAAAATAACATCTCCCTCATCTGTGGGGTAAACATACCTAAAAGCTCATATATATATAACTGTGGAGGCTGACAAGGCCGCCATGAACATCTACTGATGTACAAACCATAAAGGACTTGTCTACAAGCCTCTAGAGATAACTGAACTATAACATGGTCGAGATAGGGCCTCGACCTACTCATCAAACCTGTATATATAAAATGGACTCCAAGGTCTAGACCTAGTAACTCCGAGGAAGTGGAGCTTACCAACCAAGCTGATGTTTGACTCTATCTAATGGAGGGTCTGTCCAACTATCAATCAGGACCTGTAGGCATGAAATGAAGCGTCCTCGGAAAAAGGAATGTCATAATGAAATAATATACCGAGTATGCCAGGCAACAAAATAATTGAAACCTGAAATCGAACTGATAATATAATAATTGAAAAGAACTGGGAGTCAAAGATAATCCGAAGATATGCTTACATTCTGATACTGATTCAACTCTCGCAATATAGTAAATAAAATAGTTGTCTGGCCTTATAAGGCTAGGTATATGTAACTGCTCTGTCGTAGTAGGATCGCTCATAGGCACTCGGCCATACTAGGCTCTGTATCTCAACCATTCTGGGTTTGCTAATAGGGGCTCGGCCATAGTCGGCTCGGTATGTAACTCACCATATGATCAGAGGTTGCCTAATAGGGGCTTGCCTATCAATTATAGCTCGATGGTGGTGAAAATAATGTAATACTGTATAGATATAGACCCTATGCTCTCTTGATTGGAAAAAGACCATACACAATTGAATATAAAGTCCCGATAAGGTAAAATGCTGTAATTTATGAGACTAGTATAGTGTACATAAATTCATGAATGTGAACTTCTCATTATGTCTCGTTTCAAACACATGTAGTTACTGGATCATGTCAAAATGAAGGAAAGGTTTTGGCTTAACATACCTTAACCCCTTTGAGTCCTTAATACCTTCCAAGCAATTCTTCAAAAAACTCAACTCAATCTACCATATCATAAGGAGATTCAAAATCAACGATGAGTAAAGGCTAGTCCACAACTTAAACTAGTAGCTCGTTTACGTAAATTTGGGCAGCATCTCCCTGGTAACAAGGCCCTCCTCCAATACCATATTCCAACAACAACAAGAACACAACAATAAAAATATATATGCATTATTTCCCAACCATATCTCCATCACAATATATCAGAAAATAGCCCATATACCCTAATCACTGGATACATAAAACCACAACCAAAGTAGTGTCAAATAACCTAAAAAATATATTGACGAACAACCAGCCTACCACCCTGACATTATGTGGTGTTTTTCCAAACCCTTTCTCCTACAAAACTCCCTAAAAACGTCATCAAAAGAGACAACCCAACAGCAACATGAAACAACCCACAAAATAGCACACTACAAGTTGAACAACTCGAAATCACGACTTTCGATCACCGTCCCGTGAGTTCTTGCTATTATTAAATAAATTTCTCTGCTTTTACAGTAGAAAAAAATGGATGAAAAATGGCAGTATACTTACCATATTTGGTGAATATCTCAGCTCCTATCTTGATTTTTCAACCCTTAGGTTTTTCTCCAACTAGAACTTGAAAAGAAGAGAAACTTATTTAGGATTTTGTGTTGAATTTTTGGGAGAATTTTGCTGGGGTGTACATCTGATTTTTTTATCTAATATGAGTGTAATATCTAAATAAAATTATCCCTTAAAAGGGATATTTGGCCGACCTTGGAGCTTTTAATTGAGGCCTCTCATTTTGGCAAGTAGGTGATGCACCTACTTGTCATCTACCAATCTGCATAGTCTCTTAAAACGTGAATATCTCTCTAATCCAATGTCATATCAAGAAACGATTTACTCCAATAGAAACTATACTCATATATCTTCAATTTGGTAGTTAGATCATGTCGTAATTCCATGTACATTGGGAGAAATACTCAGCTACATTTGACCTAAATTTCAGCGTATTTATGAATGTAACTTGTGATGACCTATGCCAACTTTTGTTCCACAACTCGCTTGAATTCAAAATGCAATAAAAACTATCATAATACTAAAATAACTCATAAAATAACCTCCTTATCATGTTAAGTACCCTAATATCACCCCAAAAGTGCTTGTTATAACATTCCCAACTTGTCGACATTCGACGAAACTTATTTTCTTCAATTGGTTTAGCTTATAAGCCTTCCAACCCTCTTGGTACTTGCAGTTCGTGATTTTAAATACTTGTAACCTCCAAGTTAACATGATTAACTTACTTTATGTACTTTAAAAGATGATATCATTTCAGAGATTACATCAGTTGACTTATGACGTAGGGGCGTAACATTATGTTTACCATGAAAATGGTAATGACAATTAAATTATTTGATAGGACTCTAAAAATACGTGATCTATTTTTATGCTAGTTGTTAAGAAGTTTTTATTTTTTTTATTTTTTATGTTGTTAAGCAGTTAATACTAGGTGTATGAAGTTTAAATACGAGATTCGAGATAAAATAGAGTTATAATCAAAATGATTAGCGAGACAATTGGGGTCTCGGACTTACTGATACGAGGCTATGGGGACTGACTGATACGAGGCTACAACAGCATTAAGTGCCATGCCCCGGAAAATTGTGCAAGGGTCACCGTCAAATATGGCTATCGAGGAACCCACTAACCACTATTGGATCGTCCTCTCCGTTGCCCAAGCGGTTCCTATAAATATATTAACCATTTTATAATCCTTATTTTCCCAGCATCTTCAAATTCACGAGTCCAGACCCATTTTTTTACATTCTTCCATCTTACTTTCTTAGAGAGAATTTTACCATCGCTATGGCTAGGAGTTCCAAGAAGGTTCCTCGATGGAACGAAGTTGCATCTTCATCTCGGTCGTTTGAGGAGAAAGCCAAAGTGATACCCACTCTAGGGAAATGTACTCCCCCCCGATCTCGATATGTCAAAAGATTATATCACCAATAAACCCCCTTCTACACCGGGCCAATACAAGCACGTGTCTCGGTACATCAGTGTTATGATTGATGAAGGGACGGTAAAAAAGGACTACCGATGGAGGAAGTCAGTGGAGGTGGAAATTCCCGATTATGATGGGAACATAACAGACTACAAAATCGGTTTCCTTCACGTATATACTTGTCCCTTTACCTTAGGTCTGGCCGACCCTTCTAGGTCCCCTCGCCTACAGATAGATCCGGCCATCCTCGACTTTTGCAAAAAATATCAGGTGCCTCTCGGTTAAATCCATCCCTCTTTTTGGAGAATAGTCTTGATGCTCCGCTACTTCACCAATGAGGTTGGGGATGAGACCTTCACCCTTACTCATTTGATCAGGATGTACAGCCCCTAATTCTATCGAGGCTTGATTAGGCTTCATCATCAACCAAAAAATTATTTTTCTGAAGCACCGACGAGGAGAAAGACAAGGGTGGATGATCAGGCTTGTCCGGTCAAAACTTCAGATATCATTTCGGTCGGGATGATGCCTTTACCGGAGAGGTGGAACACATAGCGTAAGTATTTTTCCCTTCGGATATATTCTGTGATATCCTTTCCTTTCTTCCAAAAAGACGACCTCTTTTTGGCTTCTATAGCTACCACTTGGTATCCTGAAGCGGTCTCGGATCTGTCGGGGTGGATTGGACGGTTGGACAACAAGTTTCCATATCTTACCCAATCATGGACCGACCTGGCCAAGACGCGGTGGGTGCCCAAGAACCATGGTAAAGTTTCTCTTAGCGCCTACGCCTATGCCTCATGCTTTTTTTTGTACCTTCTCGTGTTGATAAGTTATGCGATCGCAAGTCTTGGCGAGAATGTGTTGATGAGACCACTTCCGAGCGGAGAGATAATGGTTTTCGAGCCTGCCAAGGGTGAGAAGAGGAGTGGTGAGGCGACTGCTGACCCTTGGAAAAGAAGCCCAAGTCACTTGAGCATCAAGCTACTACTAGGATCTCGTCTTCAACTTTTGGAGCAAGTCCCGACACTGAGGATAAGGATGACGATGGGTGTCAGTTGGCATGGAGATAGAGGTCGAGCATGAGAGTCTCAAAGGTGCCTCGACCGGAGGCTGCTAAGTATGGAACGGCTGAATCAGGTCAGTCCCGTAGACTGAAGACCCTCGAGGGGGATGTCAATGTGGCCTCGGATCCCATGACCAGTTTGGCATAGCTTCCATTGGGGGGACCGTTGCCATTGATCTTGAAAGGTCGGGGCCCAGAGCCTTTCAGGAGCCAGGGTTGCCTATCGAGGAAATCTGTGACATATATGATTTCATTTCAAGTTTTCAGGTCTCGCCAGGAGAACTGAGGAATGCTCAAGATGCAAATGCCACCAAAACAGCTATTCCTCTCAGAGGGGGAGGCTCACTTGCCAATATCTTTGACGACGTTAGCGATAACGTCGGCCCCGACGTTCCTGGCGCCATCAAGGTGGTGGAGAGATTCCTGCAGTAGGTGATAGCTATCTTTCATATATTTCTTTTAGTCTCAGGCATCATTCGTCGTTTTTCTAACTCTTCTGCTATGCCGCAGTGTAAGGATACGTATGATCATGCCCTCTCTCGGCTCTGTGAGGAACTTTCATAACGTGAAAAGGAGCGTAAGAAGCTTACCTCGATGTTTCATGGCTCGGAGGCTCACTCTGCCCGGGTGGAAAATGAACTATGAGAGCTTCGAGCTCCTTTAGAGAGAGCATTCCGAGAAAAAGGCTGATCTCACTGTGCAGGTATTTTGCTTTGCTTGTACCCGACCTTTGCTCCCATATTTCGACACATATTGGCTTACCTTTATTTTGCAGGTCGACCAAAATAACTCGCTAATTGGTCGATCGATCGTGGAGACCCTCCGGCTGAGGAAAGAAAGCGAGATAATGACTGCGGAGCTGCCATCTTCCCATGGTCTTCTCAAGGATGCTCGCAAGGAGATTGCTGCATTGGTTGTGGCCAAGTCCGACATTAAAATAAATGCTACTACTTATCTGAAGGATGTAGCCATGGCACATCAAATAGTTTGTGACATATCGATAGCAACCGAGCAGAAACTAGCTCGGGCTATTAAATATGATAGGGCAGAGGCGAGGGGAGAAACCTTGGAGGAGATCAGGTCAGAGGCATCGATCTGTCAGTTGATCCTGAGGAGACTCGTGAATCAGAGAGAGAGTTAGCGCTCTTGATTACCCCAGATGAGGGCGAAGATAGTGGTGATGAAGAGTAGGCCTCATGTCACTTTGCTTTCTTTCTTTTTTCTTTTAAGTGCAATCCCGAGGGAATGAATTTTGTAAGGATGTCTCTTATAGATATGTTTTTGGCAATGCAAAAGGGGTTTTTCTTCATTCAGTTTTTTGTTCTTTTGCTCTCGCGGAATAAACCTTCTAATTTTGATGTTAGCTTTTTGAAAACCGTACTCGGATCGACTGGGACACCTGAATCAAGTCCTGTCCCGAAGTTAGGTCGACAGCTTCTATCAGGCTAGTGCCAGTGATATCGAGGATCCCTCGAGGCCTTAATGCTTCTCGAATTTTGCAGAGGAATCATTCATTGGACCACTAGGTAGGCGAGCAGTTGTGGCTTTGACCCTATATATAGATTCACTTGCCTCTCAAGTGGTGATTCTACTATTTTACGGGACTATTTCTTCCACAAACCCTGGTGCTTTGTGCTAGTCCTCCTACTATTTTAGCTCAAAATCTTTGCCCAAATCTATATCTTTCCCTTCTCATTCTATCGTAGCCATGACTACTATGTCAACGTCCGACCACCAAGGAGAGCAGAATTCTACCTACGCTCCGCATTCGGTCGGTGGTACACCACCGATGCCCGGTGAGCGCGCGTTGAGATGCCTTACCTTGAGGATAAACATCATGCTGGGGAAGCCCTCCCCCTCCCACGATGTTCCAGGTCACCAGGACCAAGGGTCGAGGATCATCTCGTCAGTAGGAGAGGAAAACCTTGAAACTATTAGGAAAGATTACAGATGGGGAGAAGGTGTGGTACTGCAAGTACCTTCTTCTGAGGAGAGCATCATGACCTATGTCGAGGGGTTTTTGAACCTATACACGTATAGTTTTGTATCGGGTCCCCCCTACCAGGTCATGTTTGATTTCTATCGGGGATATCGGGTTACCTTGGCATAGGCTCACCCCTTCCTTCGTAAAATAGTGCAGACAATAAAATATTTCGTCGATAAGGCCGGGATCGAGTTTACCCTCAGCCATCTGGTGAGGTTATATCAGCCACTGATCTATTGGGGTTTGATCAATCTGTAGCATCAATCCACCCAACCTCATGCCATCAACAGCAAAGAGGATGAGGATCGTGGATGGATGAATCAGTTCGTTCAAGTTTGAACGGTCGATATCATTCCGGGAGAGTTTCTGCCTTTTCCTAAGAAATGGAACTTCACACGTAAGTGTCGCACCTGTATTTTCATTGTTTTGACTGGAGACGGGCTCCGTAATGATATCTTTTCGTTCTATTTTGTAGAAAATCCTTGGTTGCCGAACGAGGTTCCTAATTTGGCCAAGTGGTCTCGTAAGCTTGCAGATTGCTCGATTTATGATAAGCGCATATGGCGAGATCTGTCCAAAGGGAGGTGGGAGGCAAAGCATCATGGTAGGTGTCTGGTGGCTTGTTTCTCAAAAATGGTGCTTTTCTTTTTAGTGTACTAACTCAGCTGCCACAGGTATTAGAGATTTTTCCGAAATGAGGTCGTTCCCTCTAGGAGAGAAGGAGAGATTACCGACCTTAGGATCGAGAATCGATGACAAACAGAAAGGGCCCCCGGGACGTGAGGGGGCTTGTAGTGAGGAAGTTCCTTCTCCACAATTAAAAAAGGGCGATTCGACCGATCAGCCAACTTCGGAGGATAATAAACCATCGAATATTGGCTTGGACTTTAGTGAGGCTCAGCGGCTCGGCTTTATGGTAAGTTTTGGTAACCATCGTAAGATTACTTCGGTCCACGCTATTCCTTTTTCCTTGAATTTTCAATCACATGCTTTTGACAGGCTCAAGTCCGAGCTGCTCCGCTGTAAGGCCAAACTGCGGGAAGCTTTGGATAGAGAGAAATCCCTTAAGCTTCTTTGTGCGGAAAAGGAAAGCGAGCTAGTTTCCCTGCATTGTGAAGTGGATCGGGGCCAGGGCCGCGAGAGCTACCTCAAAAGATAAGTATCCCATATTTCATGCTGGCTTGCACTCCCCTTTTCCTCTTTGTAGATTAATGTTTTATACTTCAATTGGAGAGCAAAGCGGAGGACCTGGAACAGCTTTGGCGCAAAGTTGGTCGGGCCAAACATGATTTTAACAAGCTGCAGGCGCATTAAGATGCCCAAGTTGCTACCAAAGAGAGTGCTCTAGCCATGGTTTTTTCTCTTAAGGTAAAGATCCAGGCCGTTCGTATGAATAAGTCTGCACAAGTGAATATGATCGCAAGGCTCTCGTCCGAGATCTCGAAGACGAAGGCTGTAGTGGTGAATGTCCGGGCCGAGGTTATGATAAGCAGCACCAGGGTGGACTAGAAAGCGGCAGCCTATTCGAAAAGTGCTGCTATTGCTAAAGTTGAACTGATGAGAGCCCTCGATCGTACGAGTAATAGCAAGCAGTATGCACAATGTAAATCTCGGAGAGGAATTCTCGAGGAGAATCATGCCAGGGGATTTGATCTCCCGGAAGAGATTCATCAAGCCAAAGGGGAGGAGTATGATGCCAACTTCCTTCTGTCTGATGTTGAAGATGGCGAGGAAGGGGCCGTTGGGCCATAGTCCCTGAGGGGGGACGTTTATTTCCTTCTTTGTTCTTCTGTATATATTCGTCACAGTATGTTGTAAACGGAGCTTGTATCTTATCACCTGTATGTATAAGGGGTAAACCTCATAATTTCTATCTTCTGTGTTTCTATTTGTCAAGATTTTAACAAGGTCAATTTGACCATTGAGCTAGTGGGAATCTTTAGATTCAAGATACGGCCCTGAGGCTCGTTAGTCTTGCGACAACGGCTCTTACGCTTTGCTCTTGGGCATATAAATTTTCCTTACTTTGGATTCAATCTTCGAGTCAGGTTTCGACTTGAGCTCAATCGACCCTCAAGTTTTGTGTTTGTGTGGGTCAGCGACAATGGCTCGTACGCCTTGGGTTGAAGTGACCTTTTATGTGTATGGCCCTGAAGCTCGCTAGGCTGGCGACAATGGCTCTTATGCTTTGCCCTTAGGCATATGTAGTTAACTATTTTTGGTTATGTCTCTGAATCAGGTTACGATCTGAGCTCAATTGATCCTTAAGTTTTTGAATGAGCTGGCAATAATGGCTCTTACGCTTTGGGCTGATACGGCCTTTTATGTAAGCTGGCAATAATGGCTCTTATGCTTTGGGTCGAAGCGACCTTTTGTTTGCTTTGTTTTCCCCTCGTTAAGGACTTTTTGAAGTAATTTTTGTCTGACCCGTCATCGGTTCAGGAAGAACCTCAATTTTAATTCATTTCGTGGCGATTGTCGAGCACCTCATATGGGTTGGCTCGAAGGCTGAGTATCTCAAAGCCAGAGATATGGAGCTGATGTGGTCGAAGCTTTTTTGCCTATGTCGAGGGTAGCCTATTTAACCAGTTCTTTTCAAAGTAGATTTAAAGTAATAGCCTATGATTTTGTAGCAATGGTCGGGCATCCCCGAGTCGGGTTAGTTTGTCTGGTACAACCGTATGACCGTAGTCATTTGTGTTTGGCTGTAGCCATTTTTGGTCCCGAGTGTAGTAGTTTAGGTGTCTATATTGAGCGTATTCCTTTTCAGGAATCTTACAAATACGATATATAGCATAAACTTCGGGATCGAGTTTATTCTTGTAGTAAGGTCTTACAAAATTCTTATGCCTTTGAGGTCTTACAGTTTTGTTGATACTTGGTACAAGTATGATTCATGCCTTGCTTGAGGTCTTACAGTTTTGTTGATACTTGGTACAAGTATGATTCATTCCTTTCTTGAGGTCTTACAGTTTTCGTTGATACTTGGTACAAGTATGATTCATGCCTTTCTTGAGGTTTTACAGTATTCGTTAATACTTGGTACAAGTATGATTCATGCCTTAAGGTCTTACAATTTTCATTGATACTTGGTACAAGTATGATTCATTCCTTGCTTGAGGTCTTACAGTTTTCGTTAATACTTTGTATAAGTATGATTCATGCCTTGCTTAAGGTCTTACAATTTTTGTTGTTGCTTTATATAGGTCTTAAGAGACCGAGTCTGCCCGCTCAGGGTCTTATGGCCTCGGGTTTTTTTAATTAATGGAGATTGGCGACAGCCTCCGAGTTATAGAGTTTGTGCTGGCTCGGGAGCCGTTACTCGTGAGCTCGGAATTGCATCTTGAGGGCTTACTATTTAGGAGATTCCGACTCTGAGGTCATGCATTTCCTGAGTTTTTGAGGCTAGTCTCCGAGTATTCGGGATGTTTTTGTTTTTTTGGAAATGTTTCGTGATTTTTGTGTTGCCTCATTGAGGGCTTATGAATTTGGAGTTCTGACCCTGAGGTCATGCGGGTGCCGAGCTGTTGATGCCAGTCTCTTGAGTATTTGGTGCGTTCCCGATGGAGGGATCTTTATTGCAAAAATGTTGAGTTTCCTTTGGAGTATAAGATGTTTTGGCAAAATACATTCTTTGATTACTTGGCAGAAGTACATGTTGTTTTGTTGTCATGGGACCGACTATATTGGCACGGTTCGTTCGACCGTTTGGCCCGATACATCATTTTGCTATTGGGACCCCAGGGGGATGCCCTCCAGTATTCGGGGTTGATTGCAAAGGAAGCGTCAAATACTTTTGAGTCCTTCTTAGGTAAAGCGTGGATGTTGCCTCGTTAAAAACCTTATTGTAAAAACCCTCTTCGGGATAAACACTCGGTCGAAGCAAAAGAGTACAACAGACGCTTTGAAACCTTAAGGTCTTCGTGCTGGATCGACATCTCGACTGCTTTGGTCGGTGGCCTGCACAAAAATTATCATGAAAATAAAAAATAGAAAAGGGGTGATAATTTTACCTCAGTGGCGATGGTGCTTTTAGATTCTGGCGTTCGTTCAATGGACGCGATGCGGTCCTTTATTTGAATACAGTCGAGGATGTGTCTTAAGAGATAGTGCGGATAACATATTGCGGTTCTTCTCTTTTGTTCTTTTTAGTTGTTTCTCTTTCTCGGGATTATTTTTTAGCTCGGTCACTAAGGAATTCCTGAAGGTGACCGCTGTCGACTAGCCGGTCCACTTCCTCCTGGAGTTGCCGGCAATCCTCGGTCCTGTGCCCATGCGTGTTGTGAAACTCGTATACTATGTTATAGTTCCTTTGTGAAGGATCCGACTATACAGGTGTGGTCCATTTGGCGTCCCTAATTTTATTGATGGTGAACACAATGTTCGATATGTCAATGTTGACGTTGTATTCTGATAGGCGCGGCGCCCCTGTTAGCCCCGTGTTTCCATCAAATGCGGTTTTTCTAATAATTCCCCAAGGGTTCTGTCCTTGGTTGATCAACCGATCGTTGTGTGGTGGGTTGTGCCTTGGGACGTTTCTCCTGTCTTCGGTGTATGGCTGATATCTTTCTTTTTTTGGCTTTGGCTGCTTTGCTAGGAGCCTTCTAGGGTATACTGAGCCCAATGGGGCTCCCAATTGATCCTCCTCGACTATTATCTTCGACTGTTATCGGTTGTGGACGGCTGACCAAGTTACGGTGGGATACTCGATAAACTTCTTTTTTAGCTGCCGTAAAGGCGCCGAGCTCCACTCATTCAGGCCATGAGTGAAAGTCTGCACTGCCTAGTCATCGGAGACCGGTGGTAGTTCCATTCCTTCCGTATGGAAGCAAGATACGAACTCTCGCGGCCTTTCATTCTCCCTCTGCTTGATCTTGAACACGTCAGACTTCTTCGTTGCTACTTTTATGGCACCGGCGTGTGCCTTTATGAAGGAGTCTGCCAGCATGGAAAATGAGTCTATGGAGTTGGGAGCTAGGTTGTGATACCATATCATGGCCCCCTTCAAGAGTTTTTTATGTTGTTTCCACTTTCAAGAGTGTCTTCAATAAGACGGACTCAATCTCATCGTCTTTTATGTTGTTGCCCCTTACTGCACACGTGTAGGCAGCAACGTGTTCGTTGGGATCTGAGGTCCCGTTGTACTCTGGGAGTTCCGACATTTTGAACTTCTTTGGAATAGGTTTCGGAGCCGCTTCCTCAAGGAATGGTCATTGCACGAACTTCTTCGAATTTACACCTTTCAGGACCGGGGGTGCACCCGGGATTTGGTCGACCCTGGAGTTGTAGGTTTCGACCTTCTTTTCTTGCCCAACTTGATCCTTTTGGTGAGGTCCTCGAGCATTTTTATGATGGCAGGATCCTCCATCGACCCTTTATTGCTCGATCTCTCCGGTACCTGTTCGGTCGGGGCTGGTGTTCCCGGTGCTACTGTGCTAGGAATTTTCAAGTGGCTTTGCAACTGAACGATAGTCAGCTGTTGTGCCTGCAACATTTGAAAAATAACATGAAGGCTAACCTCTCATTCTTCCCTGGTTGGGGTTTTCTGAGCTCCTTGTGGGTCTTCTTGGTGTATGCTTCTGTCGGTGCGTGAGGTTTCATCGCCCTACTATACATCGCACGAACCTGCATCCGCTGGAATCGGTCCAGGTTACGTGGTGGCACACCAACAATCAGAACAGCCACACCATTTCTCCGTGGTTTGGAAGGTTGTAATTTTCAACTTTGTTCACTCAGCCAGACATTTTGACCTGAAATCGAAGATCTCGGACAAGAAAAAGTGTGAAAGATAACTTGCGTTGTGTAAGGAAACCAGCAGCAAAATAATCACTATTTTGTTAGCCCCATGGTGGGCGCCAAAATGTTTACAATAAAAATGGTACTAACAATTAAATTTGTTGATGGGACCCTAAAAATACGTGATCTATTTTTATGCTAGTAGTTAAGAAGTTGATGCTAGGTGCATGAAGTTTAAGGACGAAATGTGATCTAAAGTAGCATTATAATCAAACCGATGAGCTAGACAATCGGGGTCTCGGACTGACTGATACGGGGCTACGGGGTAGATTTCTGGGCTCGGGCTCGAGCAATTAAGGGTAATCGGGGAAGGATTAAGAGTTACTAGATAATTAAGGGAGGCTCTTTATAGCCAATGATGGGCAATAAATGAAGAACAAATGTGAAAGTAATAAACAAGAGCAACAATATCGAGAGAGTATGTTAGAGAGAAAAGAGAGAGTTATTGTATATTTTGTGTAGAATAGTTGGAGAGAAAACAGCCCCTTACAAGGTGTCCATGACCCCCTTTATATAGAAGGGGAATCATAACATAGTACAAAAGCATTAATTACAAAGATAGGGGGATGGGACAACTAGATGACACGAGGCTCTGCCAGTGCTAGCTGTAAACCTTGCGAACTCCCCATCCCCGGCATCATCATTAGGTCGGGCGTCAGTGGAAGGAGGGAACTTGAATGCAACCTCGCAGCCTCGAAGTCTCAATATGATTTCCTGAAACACCTTAATGATGAGATATAGGGCCCTCCGATTTCGCCGTACACACATTATTTCCCCATTTGGAACATTCGTCCTCGAATGTTGACTGATGCGCTTATCAGTTTCATAACTTATAACTTTTAGGTATATCTTAATACTGTCATAGCCCTCTTGGCTGTTGCTCTATGAACATCCATGATATAACCTTCTAACAATTTAAGCCTTTGTTTGTGACGTGGACTCAACTTTTTCTTTTAACTTATACTGGAATCTCCTATATTTGTATGAATGGCTACATATATGTTGAATAAATAGTACTCAAACTCTTAAGAGCATTAATAACGTAACTAATTCTAGTCATTTATCGAATAATTCCTTTTGTGCCTTCTTAGTTTTCTTTAAACGGAAGCAATTACTCATCCGGGTCTTTCTGGCACTTGATGCATGAATACTTGGCTTATCTTAGTTCCCACACATGCTGGAATATTGTGCAACTCATATGATCACGAATATTACTTTTGATTTTACTTCACGTTCCTTAGTCGCGATAGGTGCCACTTTCTTATGGAGTGCATACAATAGTATAGTGAGACAGTTGTTACAAGACCATTTCTTCTTTAGGTCACTATGCTTATGTTGAAACTTCTTCCTTATTTCCTCATATAGTCTTTCATTGCGGTGCTTAGGGAAGACTTTCTGACTCTTGTAAAGCTGTGAGCTTATCACATTGTAGACCTGAGGGAATTTTTTATGTTCTTACTCGCCTATCATTATCCTTAGTTACTTACGTCCGCGCCCTTGTGCTCATAGGATTGCTTCTGAATTGAAATTTCAGTTTTTTCCCTATTGGCACTCTCTTTTATTTTCGTAACACTTTTACGGTAACTATAACTACCTCAACTCCTATCTGAATATTTCTCAAGGATTACGATGTCGTATCTACGAGACTAAATGCCCTATGGTGGGGTACACTAGGTTTATCTTACATGAACTATTGTTTTATTTGTGATCTCTTATCTACCCATAACTAGGCTCTTCCTGAATCAACTACTAATTACTCCTTGGTCCATTCTCATATCTATATTTGGAATTATCTCTCTTGGTATATATCCTTTGTCTTAACTTATCTCTCGCACTAGTTCCTGATGTATCACGTGTTCATTCACATATATTTATCAATAACTTCCTGGCTAGGAACTTTTACTGCCTCTCCCCGATGTCTTTCTTGCATAATATTCTGGAGTCACAACATATCTGTAGGATCTGAATAAATGCAACATCATCCCTTTCGCCTTTTTACCGCTTTCTTGCTTTACTAGTCCAGAGTTATCTCTTCATCTTTGGCATATTTTCCCATCATCACTGACCCTTATTCGCCTTATGGTAACCCTTCCGTACCAGGGATAACTGAAATCCTTATGTATAAGGGTGACACCTAGTATAACTGGCACACTTAGTACCTTAAGCGTAACTATGCTCCAGTGTTTGCTTGAGGGAAGCGTCTTCCTGAATGAACTTTAAAGTTTTTTCTTCCGTTTTCCATTCTATTTTTGTCGGAACATGGTCTCTATAGATCTCACGATGTCGACTATTATCAAATTCTTTGGTACCTAAATTATGTTCGATTTGTTTTTCTTATTTACTAGCCTATGTTGATTTATTTTACTCCGGGGGGTCTAACTTAGCCTTCTGGTAATTACATATGAGTCGGCAACATTTTTGCAAAATGTTGATATTACTTTCTGGTTTATACTTTTTTATAGTCTCAAGGCATGTTACCTCTTGTCTTTTCCTTTACTTAACTATAGACTATGTCATCCTGTCATATTATTCCTTATCGTTACCACCTTTTTATCGCATCCTACTCATAATGCTTCGTTTTATCTCTTCTTATTCTCCTGCTAATATTTTTGTCTATCACATAATTTCTAAAAATCTTCACAAAACATTTTTTCACTTTTAGCTCCACAGGCTCAATCCACCATTTTGGGTTACTCTGACCCAAGCTGGATCCTAATATTCCATCATCTCTTAAACTATGTATGCTAGCTCCCATAGGGCATAACTGAGATGGGTGTGGCCAATTGTATGTACCTCAGATGGGTGTGGCCAAAAGTGGTATCAAAGTAGTTCTATTCTAGGAAGTCTACAAGTCGTGTCTAGTAGAGCCTTATTTATGGGTGTGTTGTGCATCATACTTATAAGCAGGAGGCTATAGAGCATTTAAGACTGTCACTCTTTCTTCATACTCTAGATCGTGTGGTAGAGCTCACTTATAAGAAATGAAACTCCTAACTTATATTCGTAATAAGACGATACCTACATCCAGAAAGACTGGTGGTAAGAGATATAGCTATGCAAGAGTTAAGTAAGAAGAACTCGATTTTTCATGATGCTTACGATAAGTAAATGTAAGGCCTTCGGTAGATCATGTGTGTATTAATACATATAAGCTTCTTCATAAGGAGCTTTAAGGAAATAATATCTATCAACCTTTGTGGTGGAAGACAACGACAGATTCCAAAGATAAACAGAAGTTTCAAGAAACAAAAGAAGCAATATGAAGAAGGGTACGAGGCGCCCAATTAATAAACGTTAACAGTATTTACAACTCAGACACTGGAATATAGGCCTTTTGAGTTACCTTCAACAGTAACAGAGGTATGTACAATGGCCACACCGATCTAAGTTATGCTCTATGGTAGCTAACAAATATAGTTTAAGAGAAGGACATAATATCACGATCTTGTTGGGGTTAGAGTGACCCAAAATAGTGGATAAATTGTTTGCGTTAGTTGACATTGCCGAAGGACGTGCTAATAGATCTCCCGATGAGACACCCAGATGGTAGACTATAAAATATACAACTAGATATGAGTACTACAAAGATAGGCACTAAAAGTATGGAAGGGATAAATATTACCTTAGTGTGACTCTAGTCTCTAGTAGAGTGAGGACATTGAGAAACCCGAAGAGACAATGAATGAAGCAAGGGGACCTAAAAGAAAAAGAATATCTTGTTGAAGTTTTTACAAGGAAAGGGATAGGCAGAAATATTAGCAGAGTAATGAGAAGAGAGATAAGGAAGAATTATGAGTAAGGTGTGAAACATGGATGACAACGATGGAAAAATAAAATTAAATGACAGTATTACATAGTCGATAATCAAGAGAAGGAAAAAAATGAGAGGTTCCAGGCCTTGAGAAAACAAAGAGTATAGGCTATACAGTCATATCCTCATTTCGAGAAATAAGTTTGGGACTCTAATGTGATTAACAGACGAGAAAGTTAGACTCCAGAGTAACAAAAATCAGTATGGACTGGTGAACAGGATAACCTAATCATGAATTAGAAACATAGTGATTTGATAATAGTCAGCATCATGAGAAATTCATATTGCATTCCACCGATAATAGAATGGACAACAGAAGGCGATTCATGAGAAATTTAGAGAATGGTCATTCAGGAAGATGCTTCCCTAAAGAAGGCAATGTGAGCAAAGCTAAGCTTAAAGGATTGTATGTGCCAGTTATACTAATTGTCGCCATTGCGAGTGAGGAATTTTGTTATCCTTGGTACATAAGGATTACCACAAAGTGAGTAAGAGTCATTGATGATGCGAAAGGACGCCAAAGATGGAGAGGGAAAACATCTATAGGTAGATCGTTGTGGCTCCAAATATTAGTGCTCCCCTAAAGGGGGAATATGTAGTGATGTGGCATTAAGTCAAAAATTAAGTGGTTATAGTAACTATAAAATGATGAAAGAATGCGATAAAAATGAGAAAGGGATGAGATTTCACTTATCCAAATGTTACAGATATGCTATAATTCCAAAACGTTATATAATCACGACGCCAAAAAAGGGGGGAAGTGAGAATTCCTATCCGGGATGTTAATGATAAATAAGGAGGCAGTATGAAAGGTAAGTTAAGACATAGGAAATAACCCAAATAAAGATTACGCAAAATACTAATCTGAGAATGGGCCGACGAATAGTTAGTAGTTGATTCAGAGCTTAGTAATGTCTAGTTAAGAAGTTACAGACAAATCAGCAAATTATGCAAGATAAATATAGTAAACCCCAACATCGAGAATTCATCCTCGCAATAATTTCATTAAAATACTTAAGATATATTGAAATAGGAGTCGTAAGAGTTAAAGGTACCGTATAAGTTATTTACCGTGAAAATGGTAATAACAATAAAATTTGTTGATGGAACTCTAAAAATACGTGATCTATTTTTATGCGAGCAATTGATGCTATGTGTGTGAAGCTTAAGGGCGAGATGCAAGCTAAAATGGAGTCATAATCGAACCGAAAGATAGCCGTTCAGGGCCTCAAGCTAGATAGTTCATGGCCTCGGGGTCGATTCCTGAGCTCAGGCTCGAGCTATCAGGGGCAGTCGGGGAAGGGCTAACAGATGCAATAATATTAAAGGAGGATCTTTATGGCCAATGATAAGCAATAAATGAAGAACAAGTATGAAGATAATAGAAGAGAGCAGCAATATCGAGAGAGTGTAATAAAGAGAAAAGAGAGAGAGAGAGAGAGATTTATCATATATTTCATGTAGAGTAGTTGGAGCAACATCAAATTTGTACAAAATAGTAAGAATACTCTTTATATAGAAGGGGAGAAGCTTATATGGTACGACATACATTAGTTGTAAAGGTATGGAAATGGGACGGCTAGATGCGACACCACAATTAGGGTTCAGAGTAGCCCGGCTAGGCTTTGTCAGACTTAGCCGCGTCTTGGGGACTCCCATTTTTATTCTACTCTCAGTCGATAGTTTCTTCAGACCGGGTGCCGACGAGCTCCGAAAAAAGAAGACTCGCGCTTTTTTTTTACAGCCTCGAGGATTTGAGGTGATCTTCTGAAATGCCTCGATGATGGGAAATTGGACCCTCCGATTTTGCTGTATACAGATAGTGTTCACAATTTCTAGAACAAAGTGATAGGAAATGATTTTGACGCCAGACTCTCCGGGCTCTCTACAACGATGTCATAATAGTGACGCAACCTGCAACGTAAGCCTTTATGATAATCGGGACATCCCATGGACTTGTCTTTTCGGTGCCATTCAATGCATTGTCGATTCCAGTTCCTCAAAATGACAGTACTACCATCGATTTAGTTTTCAAAGATGCATTGATTGTGCCTGTCGATCCGTCTTTCAAAGGCATCGAAGGTCGTGTGATCTCCCCCTATAAATGGGGGTGTTCTGGCGCTATTTCTTTAGCTAAGTGTTTTCTTTCATTCATTCATCTGTTTCTCTTCACTATCTTCTCACCATCTTCCTTTATAGTTAACCACCATGTTTGGGGCTCACGGCCTTAAGATTGTGTGGAAGCATTCTTATCAGCTGTGCAGTGGCCACCTGCCTGAGCTTCCCTTCATCGAGCGGGATCACAACGTTCTGTTGCTATTGTTGTTATTGCGACTACTGCTGTTGTCTCTATTGGCTTAAGGCGATGAGGCAGTGGTGGCCGACTTCTTCTCATCTAGAAATATGTTTGGACTATATACCGCTGCTCGGGAGAGTGTTCGGATTATACACCACTTCTCACTCTACTACCATGGCCTGGTGTGGCACTTCATTCCTTGGGTCCTTTCCTAAGGGATAAAATGGCGTAACCGGCCGTCGAGACTCGGGGCCCGCTAGATCTTCAACCTTTGGCTTCGGTGGGATATGTCTCTTTTTTTTGCCTCTTCTGCGTCCTCCTTCTTTCCTCTTATCCATCTTCTCCCTCAGATATATTATTCCATGGGATTGAGCTAGGAAGCTAGAAGAGCTGTTGGTCGAAGGTATTACCTTCGAGGATGCAAGCTCGAGGAGGCAGTGCTTCAGGGATGCTGCTACCGGAGATGGACCTTTGTGGCAAGACTAGGTTTTAGGCTTTTACTTTATGTATCCTATTTTGCTTATTTGTTTCTGTATAGGGATCCTTTATAAGCTTTTGTAATCACATGTAAAGACCCCTCGAGGGCTGTTTTAAGCAAATTTTCATAAATGTAAAGATATTTCTTGGTTTATGTCTTTGATTCTCGCTATATTCTTTTTAACTTTGTGGGGATCCTGAATGTCGGCCTCTGCTAACGATTGTCAATATCTAACTCGAATGCGAGTATTCTTTTCGGTTTTATGTTGATAGAAATGGCTCCTTTCTGAGCCCACCGTTGTTCCTTGGACCAAGCTTGAAGTGGTTCGATAGATCCGGGCCATCGGGACCCTCGAGTCACATGAAGATAGCACCTCGAGACTTGAAGTGTTTGAGAGCGGTCTCTGAGTGAGGGTTACCTTTTATGCATCTAAAGACTTTCTTTGAGTTTGGCGTAGATAACCTTTTAAGGCATTGTAGATTGGTCCTAGATGATAGGTTACCCTAATTTAGGTGGTGTCCTGAGGTCGAGCCTCTATGGGTGGAGCTCGAAGTGCATGTTCCTCTTCTGGGGGGGTCCTTCGAGTTCGGCTACTATCTCGAGCTCTATAATGGTGTTGAGGTTTTCGGGAGCCTAATTTCTTTTTGATGGAGGTCTTCGAGGTCAGGTACCACCTCGGGACTAGAGATGAAGGCATTGGCTTCTTAAAACCTAACTTCATGGTGATGGAGGTCCTCAAGGTTGGGTACCACCTCGGGACTGGAGAAGGTGTTGCTGGCTTCTTTAATCCCAGCTTCATGTTGATGGAGGTCCTTGAGGTCAGGTATCACCTCAGGACTGGAGATGATGTTGTTGGCTTCTTTAAGCCTAGCTTTATGTTGATGGAGGTCCTCGAGGTCGGGAACCACCTCGGGACTGGAGATGGTGTTATTCGTTTCTTTAAGCCTAGCTTCATGTTGATGGAGGTCCTCGAGGTCGGGTACCACTTCGGGAATCGCATTCGAAGTCATTGGCCTCCCGAGGCATATCTCGGGCAGGCAGACCATTGTTGTTTCCATGTATATATGGGGTTGCTTCCGCCTCTTGGGACATCAAACTTTTTTAGATATTTCTTCCCTTTTCGGCTTCGAGCCCTTCATTACCTTAGCACCAGAGTGTATGAGTGGGCTCCCAATTTAGTTCCTCTAGTCTAGCTATAGCTATGACTGCTACTTCGGGGTTTGCCTAGAAGAGATGAGAGACTTTCGCTCCCAGTGATAAGGACCCATGGGAGTTTATATTGAAGACTATGTCTTTGATAAGGGAGGCTCACCTTGAGTTGGTGAGAAGAGATTGCGGATGGGTGGAGGAGGCAACGTTACAGGTGCTTCCTCTGGGCGAGGATATCACGGACCATGCCGATGGATTCCCAAACGTATATACGTATCCTTTCACACTAGGACCTCTTGACAGGGTCGCGCTCGACTTTTGTATGAAGTATCGGGTTACCTTGGCATAAGTACACCTATCGTTTAGGCGAATAGTGTTGATGATGAGTTTTTCTGTGGAGAAGTCGATTCTTGAATTCATGTTCAACCATCTCGTCAGGCTGTACCAGCACTTTCACCGTCGAGGTCTTCTAACCTTATGGTGTCGTTTATCCAACCTTTTGTTGTTGATGATGGTGAAGACGAAGATCGGGAGTGGACTAGTCAGTTCGTCCGAGTCCGAATGGCTGACATTATCCCTATGGAGCTTGTGCCATTTCTTGAAGAATGGAACTATACGCGTGAGTAGAGCGTTCCGTGCTTTCTCAGATTTGTTCCTGGTGAAAGCTAGTCTTGTAATCATGTTTCCTTCTTTTCTACAACAATTTGATGGACGCCGGACGAAGTTCTTGATCTGTCTGGTTGGGTCTGAAAGCTGGCGACCCACTCGATTTGGATGAGTGTAGGTGACGAGTTGCGCCTCGGGGCATATGGAAAGCAAAATGTCATGGTGCGTGTGTATAGTACTTTCCTCTTGTTCCTTGTTTATTTGGACAGACATTCTTCCCTTTTCATGTATTAATCTTGTTGTCGTAGGTATCGGAGAGCCTTCAAAAGTAAGGTTGTTCCCCTTCAGATAGAAGGAGGGGTTGCCGGCTTTCGAGCCAAAGGATAACAATAATAAGCTTGGAATGTAATTGCAGGGTGATGTCGCTCATGGCAAGGCAAAATGGGGCCGGGCCTCTGAGACGGATACATCGCCCGAGTTTGTCACGCCCGAGGTTTCTGGTTCTGGATAGATGGCTCCTCCGAGCGATCGTGCTTCGACCGGGGTTGATTCTTCCTGGTCTGAGGGAACTAGATCAATAGATGTGTGCTCGGCCTTCAAAGAAGTCTTTCGACTACACTTTGCGGTGATCTTCGACATAGGCATCCGGAATCCACATCTTCCCTTCCTTACCGGGTTTTTCATTTTGCAGGCCTTTGATAGGCTTAGGTTTAAGCTTCTCCATCATGGAGCTAGAGTACGGAAAGCACTAGATGAGGGTAAATCCCTTAAGCTCCTTTGCAAGAGGAAGGAAGTCGAGTTGGCACACTATCAATGTGAGGTTTATCGGAGCTTGAATTATGAGAGTTATTTGATGGAGCAGTTAACTTCTCATCCTGGTTGAGTATGCATTTCACTTTTTAAATTCTGAGGTTAAATCTTCATCTATCTCAGCTATAGAAGAAGATGGATACCCTGGAGCATCTTAGGGGTGAGGCCGACCGACTCAAGAATAACTGTAGCGAGCTGAGAGCTCAGGCGCAGATCCAAACTTCAGAGGAGAAAGATGCCTTGGCTAAACTTCTAGCCCTCGAGGTCTAACTCCGCTTACCTCGTGACAATGCTTCAGTTCAAGCGGATATGATCACTAAGCTTGAATCCAAATTTTTGAAGGTTAGGGCTGAGATCATTGATGCAAGGACCAAGGTGGCACTGAATTGTACTAAGGCCGATCAGGAGGTGGCGATTCATTTGAAGGATGCTAACGATGCCCAAGCCGATTTGAAGAGGATCCTCAATCATGGAGAGAATATCGAAGAATATGCTCGTTGTAAATATCAGAGAATGGTTCTCGAGGAAATTAGTGCCAGGGGTTTTGTTCTCTCGGAAGAGTTGGCGCGAGCGAGGGTGGATGAGTGCAATTCTCAATTACTCCTGTCCGACGCCGAGGAGAGTGAAGACGAGGCCAATAGGACATAGCTCTAAGGGGTGGGGCATAGACCTCACCATCCCCTATGTAGCACATTTTTCAGAGTATGTTTTTAGACGAAGAATGTATTTTTTCGCGTATGTACATGAAAGAAAAAACCCTTTGTGGCTTTAGTTCTTCTGTACCCGCTTTTGTTTTGCTTTCTGCCATGTGGATTGGTTTTAGAGTTAGTGAGAATCCTTAAATTCATGATATTGCCCTGGGCTCTTTAGGCAGGCCCATGGGCTCTTACGCGCTCAGTTGATGTGAACTTTAGTGTAAGCAGGCATTTGAGCACTTATGCTTTTGCTCGACTGTATTGGGTAAAGTCTCCGAGTCGGGTTTTGACTCAAGCTCATATAACTGTTAAGATTTTTATGTTTGTATTAGGCAGCGGACGACAATAGCTTTTACGCCTTCATTCGAAGCAATCTTTTATGTAAGCTGGTGAAAACGGCTCTTACGCTCTACCCTTAGGCGTGTCTGTGGCCTTGAGGTTCGTTAGGCTGGCGACAATGGCTCTTACGCTTTGCCCTTAGGCATGTGTGTGGCCCTGAGGCTCGTTAGGCTAGCAACAATGGCTCTTACGCTTTGCCCATAGGTATATATAGGCTTTATTTTCCTCTCACTAAGGACTTTTGCAATGATATTGCTGGACATGTCATCGATTCCGTAAGAACCTCAATTTCTAGTCGTTTGAGGCAATGTTCGAGCATATCGTAAGGTTTGGCTCATAGGCTGAGTTGCTCGAAGCCGTATGATTTGGAGTTGACATGGTCGAAGATCTTTTGCTTATCTAGGGTAGCCTGTTTAACCGGTTCTTTTCAAAGTAGATTCAAAGTAATGGCCTATGATTTTGTAGCGATGTTCGGGCGTCCTCGTGTCGCGTTAGTTTGACTGGTGCAGCCATATGACCGTAGTCATTTTATGTTTTGTCGGAGCCTTTTTTGTCCTGAGTACAGTAGTTTAAGCGTCTATATCGAGGGTATGCCTTTTTAGGGGTCTTACAAATTCAATATAGAGCCTAAACTTCGAGATCGATTTTATGCCTGTAGTAAGGTCTTACAAAACTTTCATGCCTTTTGAGGTCTTATAATTTTTGTTGATACCTGGTACAAGTATGATTCATGCCTTGCTTGAGGTCTTGCAGTTTGTGTTGTTGCTTTGTGTAAGTTTTACAAGACCAAGTCTGCCCACACGAGGTCTTACAACCTCGGGTTTTTTGCTTAATGGAGATAGGTGATAGTCTCCGAGCCATCGATTTTGTTTTTGCTTGAGAGCCATTACTCGTGAGCTTGGGATTGCCTCATTGAGGGCTTATGACTTTATAGATTTCGACCTTGAGGTCGTGCGTATGCTGAGTTCATTGGCGCTAGTCTTTGAGTATTCGGGACGCTTTCTTTTTAGAGATATTTCATGATTTCTGTGCTACCTCATTGAGGGCTTGCTAGTTTGGATTTTTTACCTTGAGGTCATGCAGGTGCAGAATTATCGATGCTAGTTTTTGAGTATTCGAGACATTTTTTCATGGAGGAATCGCTCTGGCTAAAATGCTGGGTTTTCTTTGGAGCATGAGTCATGTTGGGAAAAAGGATTCTTTGATTATTTGGCACTAGTACATGTGCTTCCGCCATCGTGGGCTCAGCTGCGCGGACACAGTTCATTTGACCGTTTGGTCTAGTACATCATTTTCCAATTGGAACCCGGTTTGGCATTTCTTGGCTCTTTTGAGCGCATGATCTTCCCGAAGAATGTCCTTCGGCGCTCGTGATTGATAGCAAAAGAAGCCTTGAAGACTTGTTGGATTCCCCTTACGTAGCATATAGGTGTTGCCTCATTAAAAACCTTGCCGGCAAAACCCTCTTCAGGACAAAAGTTCGATCAAAGGAAAAGAGTGCAACAGATGCTTTTAAAATCTTAGGGTCTTTGGGCTGGGCGAGCACTTTTAACTGCTTTGATCGAGTGCTTGCATAAAGGATTAGTGTAGAATATAAAATGAAAAGGGAGATGGTTATGCCCCTGTTGTTTGTAATGAGGACCCAGTATGGTCCTCCGCTGTGTTAAATCAAGCTTAGCCGAAGATGTAGATTGATTATCCTTAGGCTCTCTCGAGAGTGGAGATATTGGCGCCGGTGCCACATCATGCACCGCAAACATTTCCTTTGCCGTGTGCTACTCCCCGTGGATGGTTTTTATCCCGTCATTTGTTGAGAATTTTATCATCTGGTGGAGGGTGGATGGTACTGCTCTCATGCAGTGTATCCAAGGTCATCCGAACAAGGCGTTGTACCTCATGTCTCATTCGATGATATGGAATTTGACATTTTGGGTCGTGCCAGGCATGCTAACCGGGAGAGTGATCTCTCCTTTTATTGTTTTTCTTGCCATATTGAATCCGTTGAGGACTCAAGTGGCGGGCACGATTTGGTCTAGCAGTCCAAGCAGCTCTATTACCTTCGACCTGATAATGTTGGCCGAGCTACCTGGATCCACGAGTACATGTTTTATTTGAAACTTATTTACGAGAAAGAGATTACCAGTGCATCGTTATGAGGTTGGGATAGGGTCTCAGAGTCCTCCTCGCTGAATCTGAGGGCATCTTCGGGTACGTATCCCCGGGTTCGCTTTTAATGATGGATATTTTTGTCCTTCTCATAACGGGTTCCTAAGGAGCATCGACACCCCCTAATATCATGTGGATAACATGTCGTGGATTGTTTGCTTTTCTTCTCGGCTGCGTCTCTTTCTCGGAATTAATTTGGCTCGGTCACTCTAGAATTCTCTAAGATGACCTTTGCTGAGGGACCTGGCCATTTCCTCTCGTAGCTGATGACAATCTTCGATTCTGTGGCCATGCGTGTTGTAGAATTTGCATACCAAGATATGATTCCTTTAGGAAGGATCCGATTGTACATGCCTGGGCCATCTGGTATCCTTGATTTTGCTGATGGCGAACATGATGTCTAAAACATCAATGTTGAAGTTGTATTCTGATAGGCGTGGTTCCCCTGTTGGCCCTGTGTTTCCGTCGAATTCTGATCTTTTAATGAACCCTCGGCAATTCTGCCCTCAGTTGACTAGCCGATCGTTGTGAAGCATGTTGTGTCTTGGACCATTTCTCCTGTCATCAGTGTATGGCTGATATTTTTCTTTGTTTGGCTTTGACTCATTTTCTTAGAGTCTGTTCGGGTTTACTGAGCCTGAAGGGGCTCTTAATTGATCATCATCGACCCTGATCTTCGACTGGTATCGGTTATGGACAACCGACCAGGTTACGATAGGGTACTCGATTAGATTTTCTTTCAGCTGCCTTGAGGCCACTAAACTCTGCTCGTTCAGGCCTTGAGTGAAGGCCTATACCGCCCAGTCATCGGAGGCCGGGAGTAGTTCCATTCGCTCCGTTTGAAAGCCATATACAAACTCCTGCAGCATTTCGTTCTCCTTTTGTCTGATCTTGAATACGTCAGACTTCCTTGTTGCTACTTTGATGGCACCTGCGTGTGCCTTTATGAAGGAGTCTGCCACTATGGCAAATGAGTCTATGGAGTTGGGAACTAGATTATGGTACCACATCATGGCCCACTTTGAGAGTGTTTCCCCAAACTTCTTTAGTAAGACCGTACTCGATCTCGTCGTCTTTTATGTCATTGCCCTTTACTGCGCATGTGTCAGTGGTAACGTGCTCGTTGGGGTCTGAGGTCCCATTGTATTTTGGGTGTTCCGGCATTCTGAACTTCTTTGGGGGATGGGTTTCGGAGCTGCTTCCTCCGGCAACGGCCGCTGCACGAACTTTCTCAAATCTATGTCTTTCAGGACCGGGGGCACGCCCGGGATTTGGTCCACTGTGGAGTTGTATGTTTTGACCTTCTTGTCATTGGCAGCTATCATTTTCTCACCCGACTTGATCTTTCTGGTAAGATCCTTGAGGATTTTTACGATATCAGGGTCAGCTATCGAACCATTATTGCTCAGTCTCTCCGGACCTGTTTGGCTGGGGGAGTTGTTCCCGGTGCTACAGTGCCGGGAACTTTTGGGTGGCTTTGTAGCTGGGCGATAGCCAGCTGTTGTGCCTGCAACATTTCAAAAATAACACGAAGGCTAACTTCATGTTCTTCCCGAGCTGGGGTTTTTTGGGCTTCCTGTTGGTCGTCTTGCTGTATGCTTCTGTCGGTGTGTGAGGTTTTGTCGATCTACTGTGTGTCTTGCGAACCCGCATCCACTAGTATCAGTCCAGGTGTGTTATCGGGGTGTAGTAGTGGCGCGCCAAAGATTGGAACAGCCACACCGTTCTCTTTATTTTTTTCGAGGTTGTTGTTCTCAACATTATTCACTAAGCCAGACATTTTGACCTGAAATCGAAGATCTTGGACAAGAAGAAGTGTGAAAAATAACTTGCGTTACGTAACGAAACTAGCAGGAAAATAATCACTATTATTTTTAGCCCCACGATGAACGCCAAACTGTTTACCGTAAAAATGGTAATAACAATTAAATTTGTTGATGGGACTCTAAAAATACGTCATCTATTTTTATGCTAGTTGTGGAGCAATTGATGCTATGTGTGTGAAGTTTAAGGGCAAGATGCGAGCTAAAATGGAGTCGTAATCAAACCGAAAGATTGCCATTCAAGGCCTCGATCTAGACGGTTCAAGGCCTCGTGGTCGATTCCCGAGCTTGGGCTCGAGCTATCAGGGACAGTCAGGGAAGGGCTAACAGATGCAATAATATTAAAGGAGGTTCTTTATGACCAATGATAAGCAATAAATGAAGAACAAGTATGAAAATAATAAAATAGAGCAATAATATCGAGAGAGTGTATTAGTGAGAAAAGAGAGAGAGTGTTATCATATATGTCCTGTAGAGTAGTTGGAACAACATCAGTTTCGTAGAAAATAGTAATAATCCCATTTATATCGAAGGGGAAAGCTTATATGGTAAGGCATACATTAGTTGTAAAGGTATGAAGATAGGACAGCTAGATGTGACACCCCGATTAGGGTTCAGAGTAGCCCGGGTAGGCTTTGTCACACATAGCCGCGTATTGGGGACTCCCATTTTTATTCTACTCTCGATCGATATTCTCTTCAGACCGAGTTCCAATGAGCTCCGATAAAGAAGACTCGAACGTATCATTGTAGCCTCGAGGATTCAAGGGGATCTTCCGAAATGCCTCGATGACGGGAAATTGGACCCCCCAATTTTGCCGTATACATAAGTTTTACTGGGATAAAAGAAAATTCCAGTAGGAAGGCAACCAAAATATCAGTTCAGAAGCAACCCTACAAGAACAAGGGCACGAAAGTAAGCAACCACAGATGATTATATGCAAGAAAGGACATCAAAAGGTTCGTAATAAGCTCACAACTCTACGAGAGTCAAGGGGTCTCCCTAAGTACTACAACGAATGACTAGCTGAGAAAATAAGGAAGAAGGCTACAACCTAAGCACAACAACCTAAAGAGGAAATGGTCGTGTAACAACAGTCTCACAACAACATTGTAAGCAGTCCAAAGGAAAGTGGCACCTACCGTGGCTAATGAACAGGAAGTAAAATTAAAAGTAATATTAGAGATAATATGAGTTTCACGAAAACTATGGCATATGTGGGCACTAAGATAAGCTAAGTATGTATGCAACAAGGGGCAAAAAGGCAGGAAAAGTAATAGCCTACGTTGAAAGAAAGATAAGATGGAACGAACGAAATTAGTCGATCAATGATCCAGAGTTGGTTACGTTCTGAACACACTTAAGGGTTCAAAGTTTTATACATGCAGCATATACAGTAGTAGAAGATTCTGGTATATATTAAAAGGAAGAATTGAGCCCAGATCATAAACGAAGGATTAAATTGTTAAAGGACTTGTATCATACATATTCCTCAACGCCTATGAAAGACTAAATAGAATAACTGATACCATGAACCACAGATCGAGAGATAACTTAAGCTGACATAAAGGCCGATCCGAATGAAGGAGGGAACTAAAGAGTTATGTCAATGAAGTAAATCAGGAATCTGATTATTGTACCCAGAAGTTATAGGAATCATGATTGAGAACATAGCAGAATCATTCTTAGTATTATAGGTGTAAAAGAGATAGCACAACAGCCATATTCTATAACAGTTCTACAATAAAGACAAATAGAAAAATACCAGCCTCATAAGAATTCAATATGGAGCTCCCACCGGTTTGTATAGGCACCAGAGGTGCAAGTATTATAGTAAAGCTTCAACTGGTGGATGTGATTTATACCTATATGGAGGAAGGTTATGAAAGAGAGATAGAAGGATATGAGATAATATTTTAAAGTAAGTAAGGTAAAGGTGAACTGCGTACGAAATACTCAAGTATAGAAGGATGAGAGTAGTCCATACTTTAGGTAAAAGACTAGAAGCGCTGGGATTCAGTATCCAGGAATGATAGCAGCATCGTCAGTGGCATACCTTCCAGCCTATAGTTTCTAAGTATCAAAAGGTCTAATTAGAGAGTAAAAGAAGAGTTAGAGATGATTCGATGTCTCGCTTGATGATCCAAAAAAGCATAAGGAAATCGATAGCAAGCTAAAGTATGATAGAACGACAAGGTTTTAGAAAGAGAAAAGTAAGAATAAGAAGAAGGCAAGTGAGAAGGTGACAAAAATGGATAAGTCCTCGGGATCAAGCCCGTGAAAACAAAGGAGCTAATGATTCCTCTAAGTTATAGAAAGCCCAATATAGACTGAATGAACTCAAAGGAGTCTAAGACTAGTAGCATTTAGAAGAGATGGGATGCTGTCGTGGTAGCCGAATGAAGTTGTAATTGTGATAAATAAAGGATGACGTTTGGGCCTTCGCTTAAGTAATGATTTGAAAAAGAAAATATGGAAAGAGGATTTCATGAATTGTAAGGGACTAAAATTCCCATATAATGTGAGTAACGTTGGGATGCTATAAAGTATGGTTATGAAACTATAGTATCACCCCTAGGTGGATCAATCTAATTACTTCAGATGTCCTCGATGAGACGCGAGCCCTAGCGGCAGTGTTACATAAAAGATCAAGTTATCAGTGGTAGATGATGAATCAACATTAAGGTGAATTAACAATAGATAAATAAAAGTTTAACAGTATGAGATGATATTAGACTATCAGTCTAAAGGATAAGCAACAAGAGTAACATGGAGTTGGTTGCATACCTTAGTAACGACAAATTGAAGTAAGAACTATGGTATAGTGTGACCTATGTAGATGCAGTAGAGTCATGCGAATGGATAGCCAGGTCTATGAAATAAGATATAGCCATATTTGCACGTTCTACTAAGTATCGAGCAAAGAACTTCAGTACACCTATAGATGCCCAGAGAGGCATCCTATTAAGACTTGTATATGTTTACAAAGTAAGGACTAGAGATTGGCTAAAAGCTGGAGGGAAAAGGAGAGAAGAGTCGCATAGGCACACTTACAAGGTCAGTATCGTAGAGGCTACAGGATAGGAGGTAGCAACAGTTACGAGATTGGAAGAAAGTTGATCACAAATCATGGCATGGGAAAGAGGACTAAAGGGGGAATGCCCTGGCCTTCGGATTTATTCAAAGAACAATTGCCTAAAAGAAAAAAAAATATTAAAGTATTCACAAGAGCTATGGGTTATGAAAATGATAAGAGCATCAGTCAACATTCGAGGAAGAATGTTCCAAATGGGAAAATTATGTTACGCCCTACAATATTACATCGATATTACATCCCGCAGTATTAAATTATGATGATGTTGCATCCTGTGGTATTGTACGTTGAATTTGTCGTAAGGTAATGTACATCAGTTCAAGGAAAAGATTAGTTGGATATTATAAGGATTATACTATTTTATAAGTGATGAGTAAAGTCGTGAAGGTGAAAGAGGGTGCAAGTCAAAGAAAATAAATTTTCGTCCAAGTTTGGCATGTGGGGATAAAATACAGGCAGAGCATTAATACTCGATATTTACGAACTACTACCATTCAAAATACCATATGACCATGATAGTGGGATATATAAAGTGTAATAAAAATAAGCAGAATTTTAAGTAATTTGAAATTATTCTTAATTACGTGAATAATTAATTAATGGTGCAGATAATTATATTAAGTGGATAAGGGCCTTTTTGGGACTGCCACATGGCAAAAGCTAAGCCAAGTGGCAAATTGTACAAGGTGAGTCACAAGACAAAGTGATAAAATTGTTACACGTAAAGATTGCTTGGTCTTTATAGGCATTTGCTCGCTTTTGACTTTTGGGGGCGGAAATTTTAATCTGGTCCAGCATGCAATAATTGATTGCAAGGAGATATACAACACCTAATATTAATTCATTTTGGCTAAGTTCCATAAGCCAAATGGGCACTTGGAATCTACTCAATTACTTGAGAATTGTTACTTCTTTTTATGTTGCTATTTAACTTGGAGCTTCAGAACTTGAGCCAAATTGCTGGTATATTCATAAGGAACTTTCAAGATTAACCAAAATAATGTTCTTACACCATTAAAAGAGAAATGTCAAGATCCAACGTGAAATTTATCAGAAACGCTACAAGATCCAACTTGAAATGCTAATTTAAAGAAAGTCCGATATAATCTTTCCCAAGAATATCATACGAATTTTTCCTTATTTCGATTCGCCGTTACGTATTTTTGCAAAAGCGAATTGGTTCAGGTATGTTAAGACTAAGTCCTTCCTTCATTTTGGCATAATCTCATAATTATACAAGTTTGATAACGAGGCATAAGAAAATTTATGTCCCGGAATTTACATATATTTTCCTAGTTTTATAAGTTGCAATATTCTCCTTATCAGGATTTTATATTCAACTGAGTATTTCCTTCATCGAGTCAAGAGAGCAAAGAGTTTATATATACAGTATTAAAGTATTTTCATTATCATCGAGCTATAATCGATGGGCAGGCCCCTATTGGGCAACCTCTGATCAGATGGTAAGTTATATACCGAGCCTACTATGGCTGAGCGCCTATGAGCGAGCCCAGTTGACCGAGATACGGATTCTAGTATGGCCAGGTGCCCATGAGCGAGCCTACTACGGCAGAGCAGTTTTATATATATATATATATATATATATATACTGAGCCTTATAGGGCCGGACAACTATTTTACTTACTACATTGAGAGAGTTAAGTCAGTATCAGTAGGTACGCATATCCTCAGATTATCTTTGACTTCCAGCTACTTGCAGTTATTATGTTATCAGTTCAGTTTTAGTTTTCAGTATATTTTCTTACATACTCTGTACATTATTTCATACTAACATTTCTTTTTTGGGGGCGCTGCATTTCATGCATGCAGGTTCAGATAGACAGGCGGGTAAACCTCCTCATTAAGTGTCGCCCGAGTTCAGCTTGATCGATAAGCTCCATGCCTTTCGGAGTTTTCGGGTCAAGAAACTTATGTACATCTTGTATATATCTGTAAATATGTTATGATTAGGTCGGGGAGGCGTTCCGATCATAGTATATCTATCAGTAAAGGCCTTTAGACATATCATGTCAGTTAGTGCATTATGTTGGGCTTGCATGCCTTGTATGTATATTTGGTTGGTTTGTCAGCTGTAATAACGATCACCGCCTTGTCGGCCCAGTTTTATATTGATATCTAGTTAGTATTTGCAGTTGTCTTGCAATGCGGCCCATGGCCAAAGTATGATATCATATGTTCAAAGTCCCTTAGTTACAAGTTGGTACGCAAGGATAGGAGAGGCACTGGGTGCCGGTCTCGCCCCCTGGTTCGGGGGGTGACAAAAGTGGTCTGAAGAGGTGTGGCCAGCACCCGGTGCCATACTCGGCCCGAGCATACCACTCTATAACTATTGACTTTTGAGGGGTAACCGTCAACTTAGGCCGATGAGGCCATATTCTAAATCGTCTGAAAATATCGTCTCTCTCATTTGTGAGGTAAACATACCCAAAAGCTCATATATATATATATATATATATATATATATATATATATATATATATATATATATATATATATATATATATATATATATATGTATATGTATGTATGAGGAGGCTGACAAGGTTGTCATGAACATCTACTAATGTACAAACTATAAATGACTTCTTTACAAGCCTTTAGAGATAATGAACTGTACCATAGTCGGGACAGGGCCTCGACCTACCCATCAAACCTATATATATAACATGGAATCCAAGGTCTAGACCTGGTTACTCCGAGGAAGTGGATCTTACCTCCAAGCTGATGTTTGACTCTGTCTACTGGAGGGTCTGTCCAACTATTAATCAGGACCTGCAAGTATAAAATGTTGCATCCTCGATAAAAGGGATGTTAGTACAAAATGATATACCGAGTATGTCAGGCAAAAGAATAACTAAAAGATGAAACCGAACTGATAATATAATAGCTGAAAGTAATTGGGAGTTAAAGATAATCTCAAGATATGCTTACATGTTGGTACTGACTTAACTCTCTCAATATAGTAAGTAAAATAGTTGTCCGGTCTTATAAGGCTCGGTATGTGTAACTGCTCTACCATAGTACGCTCGCTCATAGGTGCTCGGACATACTAGGCTCTATATCTCTACCATTCTGGGCTTGCTCATAGGCGCTCGGCCACAGTAGGCTCGTTATATAACTCACCATCTGATCAGAGATTGCCTAGTATGGGCCTGCTCATCGATTATAGCTCGATGGTAGTGAAAATAATATAATAATGTATATATATAGACCCTCTGCTCTCTTAACCGAAAGAAGATAATACTCAATTGAATATAAAGTACCGATAAGGGAGAATACTATAACTTATGAGACTAGTATAGTGTACATAAATTCAGGAATGTGAGCTTCTTTTTATGTCTCGTTATCAAACACATGTAGTTACTGGATCATGCCAAAATGAAGGAAAGGTTTAGCCTTAATATACCTTAACTCCTTTGAGTCTTTAATACCTTACAAGCAATTCTTTAAACAACTCAACTAAATCTACCACATCATAAGGGGATTCAAAATTAGTGATGAGTAAAGGCTAGTCCGCAACTTAAACTAGTAGTTCGTTTATGTAAATTTGGGCAGAATCTCCCCTGTAACAAGGCCCTCCTCCAATACTATATACCAACAACAATAAGAACACACCAATAAAAATATGTATGTATTATTTCCCAACCATATCTTCATCACAATATATCACAAAATAGTCCACATGCCCTAATCACTTCATACATAAAACGACAATCAAAGTAGTGTCAAACAACCTAAAAAATATATCGACGAACGACCAGCCTAACGCCCTGCCATTATGCAGTGTTTTTCCAAATGCTTTAACCTCCAAATCTCCACAAAAACAACATCAAAAGAGACAACCCAACAGTAACATGAAACATCCCACAAAACAGCCCACTACAAGTTGAACAACTCGAACTCATGGCTTCCGATCACCGTCCCGTGATTTCTTAAAATTATTGAATTAATTTCTCTACTTTTATAGCAGAAAAAATGGATTGAAAATGGCACTATGCTTACCATATTTGGTGAATATCTCAGCTCCTATCTTGATTCTTCAACCCTTAGGTTTTTCTCCAACTAGAACTTGAAAAGAAGAGAAAATTATTTAGGGTTTTGTGTTGAAATTTTGGGAGGATTTTGGTGGGTGTACTTCTAATTTTTTTTATCTATTATGAGTAATATCTAAAGGAAATCATCCCTAAAAAGGGCTCTTTGGCCTACCTTGGAGCTTTTAATTGAGGCCTTTCATTTTGGCAAGTAGGTGATGCACCTACTTGTCACCTACCAGTCTGCACAGTCTCACTATAACGTAAGTGTTTCTCTATTCCTATATCATATCATAAAACGGTTTACTCCACTGGAAACTAGACGCATATATTTTCAATTTGGTAGGTAGATCATGCCGTAATTCCATGTACATTGGAAGAAATGTTCAGCTATATTTGCCCTAATTTTTAGCATATTTATGAATGTAACTTGTGATGACCTTTGCCAACTTTTGTTCCACAACTCTCTTGAATTCAAAATATAATAAAAAACTATCATAAGACTAAAATAACTCATAAAATAACATTCTTATCTTGTTAAGCACTCTAATAACACCCCAAAAGTACTTGTTATTACATTCCCAACTTGTCAACATTAGACGAAACTTATTTTCTTCAATTGGTTTAGCTTCTAAGCCTTCCAACCCTCTTAGTACTTGCAGTCCATAATCTTAAATATTTGTAACCTCCAAGTTAACATGATTAACTTACTTTATGTACTTTAAAAGATGATCTCATTTCAAAGCTTACATCAATTGACTTATGACGTACTCTTACGTATGAAAACATGGGGTGTAACAATTAACATTTGGGACTACAGGATGATATCCTAGAAGATCCCCTGTTAAAAATCATTGCATTCTGAGCTGATGTTTCATTGATCCTATCCCTGTGTAAACATTATAGGTGTTTTCTGTTACATTCTTTATACTTACTAGTTGGTACGAACTATGTTAGGACACTTGCAAAAGCATACACGTGGTTAATCACCCTTATCGGGTAGGAGGCTCTTTGAGATTTCCGAGTATAGACACACACCTTGTTCTTTTCCTTCCATGTGAGAACGACTCTTTTGGGAATGTGAGTTGTTAGTATGATTAGGAGGTGTGATGAGAGCACCGGATGCCAAGTGTTAGGGTTCAGATATTGAAACCCATATTGTATGACTATGAGACGACGTGTCATAGAGTGACTAATATGCGAAGGTTATGTATTGAAAAGATTATATTAAAAAAACATTTATTTGAATGAAGTATTTCAAAACATTTTTATCATTTAAAGGTTTGACTATTTGATTGATGTTTGTTGGTTAAGACTCAAGGTGAAATCTATCAAAGTTTCTGAGTTATAACTTGTCTTTACTGTATTTGTGATTTCAAATTTGGGTTGTATTCTCCCTTACCTTTTCGTGTTTTCCCTTATGGTGTTCTGCTAAGTAATTGTTATTTTATTTTCTTATTTTAACCACTGTATTGTTAGCTGTATCGCGCAGTCTCTATATAAATATCATGTTTTGTATATTAGACCAGTAGGTGTCTTGACTATTCCTCATCACTACTCCACCAAGGTTAGTCTTGATACTTATTGGGCACCACTGTAGTGTGCTCATACTACACTTCTACACTATTTTTTTTATGCAGATCCAGGTAGTGATCGTTAATAGCTATGCGGATTCTTGTCGAGGAGACTCAGGGTAGCCATATTGTTGCGTTCGCAGGCTTCAGAGTCACCTTCCTATTTTATGTTTACACTATTGTATTTATTTCCATACGATTGTGTTTAGAAGTTGTAGCGAAACTCTGTAGAGCTTATGACTTGTAATACCAGGTTTTGAGAAGTTGTTCATTATATAAAGGATTCATCTCCGAAGAATTCTAGATGTTATTAGTTATTGTTGTTATTCCAAATTATAGTAGGCTTACCTAGTCCTTAAGACTAGGTGCCATCACGAAACCCAACGAAGGGGGAAGTTGGGTCGTGACATATCTAGATGTGTCTCGCTAGTTCTTGGGCGTTCCCGTATATGTGTCCACGCCAGTGGGTGATTCTATTGTTGTAGATTAGGTATACCGGTCCTGTGTGGTGACTTTCTATGGATATGAGACCCGGGAGGGTCTTCAATTACTCGATATGGTGATGCCTGAGTTTCCCAGATTAGAGAGGAGGGGTTCGTTTGTCTGTACTTCCAACCTGGTTATTGCTTCCTTGAAGGCTCGACATATGGTGGAGAAGGGTTGTTTAGCCTACTTAACATTTGTTTGAGATACTATTGCAAAGACGCCCATATTAGATTCAGTGTCGGTGGTATAAGAGTTTTCCAATGTATTTCCAATTGATCTACCTGGTATGCTCGGATTGGGACATCAGTTTCGGCATTGATTTGGTGCTAGGCACCGAGCCTATTTCTATATCACCTAATCATATGGCTCCCAAGGAGCTGAGGGAGCTAAAGGAGAAGCTTTAGGAGTTTCTTGAGAAGAGGTTGATTAGACCTAGTGTATCACCTTGGGGCACACTGGTGTTATTTGTGAATAAGATTGATGAAATTATGCATATGTGCATGAATACCTCTAGGTGAACAAAGTCATCATTAAGAATACGTACCTGTTGCCGCATATTAATGATTTGTTTGACCAGTTGCAGGGTGTCAGGGTGTGGTCTAAGATTGACTTGAGATTTGGGTATCATCAGCTCAAGTTTTATGCTTTGGATATTTCGAAGATGGCTTTTCGGACTAGATATGGCCAATATGAGTTTTAGGTGATGTCCCTCAGCTTGACTAACAACCCGGCAACATTTATGGATTTGATGAAGCGAGTGTTTAGGCCATATTTAAATTCATCTGTTATTGTCCTCGTTGATGACATATTTATATACTCACGTAGTATGGAGAAGCATGAGCAACATTTGAGATTAGTGCTTCAAACCATGCGGGAATAGAAGATTTATGCTAAGTTCCGTAAGTACGAGTTCTAGTTGGATTTCGTGGCTTTCTTGGGGAATGTCTTATCTGTTGAGGGTATTAAGTTGGATCCCCAGAAGATTAAGGCAGTTCGGGTTTGGACTCGTCCTACCACAGCTACCGAAATCACTAGTTTCTCGGGGTTAGCATGTTATTATCACCGATTCCTGGAGGGTTTCTTGTCTATAATAGTGCCCTTGACTAGATTGACCCAGAAGGGTGCTCCTTTCAGATGGTCTGATAATTGCGTAGTGAACTTTCAGAATCTCAAGACCGCTTTGACTATAGCACCATTGTTAGGGTTGCCCTCCAGTTCGAGGATATATACTATATATTACGACGCTTCGTGCATTGTTTTAGGTTGTATATTGATGTAGGAGGGGCAACTTATTACATATGCTTTATGTCAGCTGAAGACCCATAAGAAGAATTACCCTGTGCATGAATTGGAGTTGGCCTCAATAGTTCATGCTCTCAAAATATTGAGACATTATCTCTATGGGTGTCTTGTGAGGTTTACACCAATCATCGGAACTTGTAGCATTTTTTTAAGCAGAGGGACCTTAATTTGAGGCAGGCATGTGGCTTGAGTTACTGAAGGATTATGATATTACCATCCTTTACCATCTAGTCAAGGCAAATGTGGTTGCGGATGCCTTGAAAAATAAAGGCAGAGAATATGGGTAGTTTGGCCTTTATTTCGGCAGAGGAGGTGCCATTGGCTTTGGACATTCAATCATTAGCTAATAGACTTGTGAGGCTAGATATTTCAGAGCTTAGTCGAGTTCTTGCATATGTTATGGCTCAATCTTTATTTCTTGAGCGGATCAAGGCTTGTCAGTACAATGGTCCGCACTTGTTGGTTCTCATAGAGACGTTACTACAGGGTGGTGCCTAAGGAGGTTATGTCGGTGAGGAAGGTGATCCAAGACTCCAGGGTCATCTATGTGTTCCTAATGTTGATGGCTTGAGGTAGAAAATTCTAGAGGAGGCATACAGTTCTCGGTATTCTATTCATCCAAGTGCTACGAAGATGTATCGCGATTTGAGGCAGCACTATTTGTGGCGATTGATGAAGAAGGACAAAGTTTGGTGTGTGGCGAGATGTCTAAATTGACAGGAGGCCAAAAATGAGCACTAGAGGCTATGTGGCTTACTTCAGTAGATGGTTATACCTGAGTGGTAGTGCAAGCACATCACTACGGACTTCGTTGTTGGGTTACCGCAAACGTTGAGGAAGTTTGATGTCGTTTGGGTCATTGTCGACAGGCTGACCAAGTTGGCACATTTTATTTCAGTGGTGACTACTTACTCTTCAGAGAGGTTGGCCTAGATTTACATTTAGGAGATTGTTCGGTTGCATGGTGTTACTGTTTCCATCATATTAGATAGAGGCCCTTAGTTCATATTGCATTTCTGGAGAATAGTATAGAGCGAGTTGGGCACCCGAGTAGAGTTCAACATAGCTTTTCATTTGCAGACCGATGGGCAATCGAATTGGACCATTCAGATTCTAGTGGATATGCTCAGAACATGTGTCATCAACTTCGGAGGGCAGTGGGATAGATTCTTGCCCTTGGATGAGTTTGCTTACAACATTAGTTATCAATCCAGCATTGAGATGGCTTCATATGAGGCTTTATATGGTTGACGATGTCGTTCACCCATCGGATGGTTTGAGCTCGGAGAGGCTATGTTATGTGGCACTGATTTAGTGAAGGATGCCTTAGAGATAGTAAAGTTGATTCAGGAGAAGCTTCACACAGCACAGTCCATACAGATAAGCTACGCAAATTAGAAGCCACATGATTTATCATTCATGGTGGGCGAGAAGTTCCTCTTCAGAGTCTCACCGATGTAGGGCATCATGAGGTTAGGGACGAAGGGCAAGCTGATCCCAAGGTTTATTTGCCCATTTGAGGTGTAGAGGCGAGTTGGGGAAGTTTATTATGAGCTTGCTTTGCCTCCTAGTCTATCGAGAGTTAAATCGGTCTTCCATATGTCTATGCTCAGGAGGTACAATGCCAATAGGTCGCACATTCTAGATTACAGAATGGTTCGGCTAGATGAGAGTTTGGGTTATGAGGAGGCGCCAATTGCCATTATTGATATGTAGGTTCTACACTTGAGGTCCAAGAATATTGCTCGTATACGGTGAAATTGAAGGGTCCAATTCCTCATCATCGAGGCACCTCAGAAAATCATCTCGAAGCCTTCAGGATACAAGGCTATAGTCGAGTTTCCTCCCTAGAGGCTCATCGATGCTCCACCTTGGGACAATGTTGACCTCGGCTATGGTAGAAATGGGGAGTTCCCAAGGCACGCGGTTAGGGCTGACAAAGTCTAGTGGGCTACTCTTAACCCAAATCAGGGCGTCATTTAGCTGTCCCATATCCATATCTATGTAATTAATGCACTTTGTACTACGTTGGAATTCCCCTCCTATATAAAGGGAATCCTTTCAATATTGTAAGGATATGTTGCTTCGGTTGCTCCATACTAAATACACAAGAACATTCTCTCTGCTCCCTAATATATTTTCTTGATATTGTTAGTTCCATTTATTATCTTTATTATTGTTCATCATTTATTGCTTATCATTGGCCACAAAGAGCCTTCGTTGATTTTATTATAACTACTAGTCGTACTTCAACCACCTTCGATAGCTCATAGTCAAGCTCCTGTATCGACCTCGAGATCGCCGAATCGACAAGCTCGAGGCCCCGATTGTTCGACTATCGGTTTGGTTATCACCTTATTCCTAACTCTTATCTCGTTTCTAAGTCTCACATGTAGCATCAATTGCTTAACAACTAGCATAAAAATAGATCATGTATTTTTAAAGTCATATAATCAAATTTAATTGTTGTTACCATTTTTACGATAAACAGTTTTGCGCCCACCGTGGGGCTAAAAATAATAGTGATTATTTTCTTACTAGTTTTATTACACAGCACAAGTTATCTTTCACGCTTTTTCTTGTCCAAAGATCTTTGATTTCTGGTCGAAATGTCTGATTAAGTAAACAACAATCTTGAGAACCACGAAGAGAATGGTGTGGCTGTCCAGGTGTTGGTGTGCCGCCACGAAGCCTTGAGAACGCACCAGGACCTATTCCAGTGGGTAAAGTCTCGCGCGATACCAAACATGTCGAAATAAGCTCCCACACTAACAGGAGCATACACCGAGGCGACCAACAAGAAGCCCGAAAAACCCCAGCTCGAGAAGAATGAGAGGTTAGCCTTCATGTTATTTTTGAAATATTGCAGGCACAATAGCTGGATGTTGCTCAGCTTCAAAGTCACCAGAAAACTCCAAGCACAGTAGCACTGGGGACAGCTCCCCCGGTTAAATAGGTACAGAAGAGATCGAGCAATAACGGGTCGATGGCTGACCCCGTCATCGTATAGGTGCTCAAGGATCTCAACAGAAGGGTCAAATCAGGCGAGAAAATGATAGAAGCCAATAATAAAAAGACCGAGACCTATAACTCTAGGGTCAACCAGTTTCCGGGAGCACCCCCAGTCCTGAAAGGTATGGATTCAATGAAGTTCGTGCAAAAGCCATTCCCACAAAAGGAGGCTCCGAAACCCATTCCAAAGAAGTTCAGAATGTAGGACCTTCCAAAATATAACGATACCTTGGACCCCAATGAGCACATTATCGCTTACACCTGTGTAGTAAAAGGCAACGACCTGAATGACGACGAGATCGAGTTCGTCCGGATGAAAAATTTCGGAGAAACACTTTCTTAAGGGGCAACGATGTGGTATCATAACTTGGCCCCAAACTCTATAGACTCATTTGCCATGCAGGCAGATTCCTTCATAAAGGTGCATGCCGGGGCCATCAAGGTGGCAACAAGGAAATTCGACGTCTTCAAAATTAAGCAAAGAGAGAACGAGATACTGCGAGAATTTGTGTTTTGTTTTCAAATGGAACGAATGGAACTACAACCAGTCTTTGACGATTGGGTGGTACATGCCATCACACAAGGGCTGAATGAATGAAGCTCAGTGGCTTCGAAACAGCTGAAGAAGAACCTAGTTGAGTACCCGGCCGTGACTTGGTCGGATGTGCATAACCGATACCAGTCGAACATCAGGGTCGAGGACGACCAGCTGGGGTCCCACTCAGGATCGGTATACCCAAGCAGGCTCCTGACAAAGGAGCCAAAGACAAACAAAGAAAGATATTAGTTATACATTGAAGACCGGCGAAATGTCCTAAGGCGCAACCCATCTCGAAACGATCGAAGGATAGACCAAGGATAGAATCCTCAGGGACTCATTAACAGATCTGGTTCGATAGGAACACAGGACAAATAGAGGTACCTCACTTGTTAGAATACAACATCAACGTCGATCTGTCGGACATCATTTTTACCATCAGCAAAATCAGAGATGCCAAGTGGCACAGGCCTGTGCAATCAGATCCCTCGCAAATGAATCATAACTTAATGTGTGAATTTCACAACACACATGGCCACAGAACTAAAGATTGCCACCAGCTTCGAGAAGAAGTAGCCAGGTTACTTATCAAAGGTCATCCCCGAGAATTCCTAAGCGATCAGGCCAAAAATCAGTTCCGAGAAAGAGAGGCGGTTGAACAACACAAATGAGCCGCAACATTTCATCCACACGATCTTGGGAGGCATAGATGCCCCACAAGAAGTCGTGATGAAGAGGGAAAAATATCCATCACCAGAGAAAAGCAAACCCGGGGGTACATACCTGAGGATGCCCTCATATTCAGCGAAGAGGACACTGAGACCTTGTCTCAACCCAACAACGACGCACTAGTAATCTCTTTCCTTGTAAATAAATTTCAAATAAAACGTGTACTCGTGGATTCAGGTAGCTTGGCTAATAAAGGAGCTCAGATTGCTTGACCAAATCGTGCCTTTCACTCGAGCCCTCAACGGATTCAATATGGCGAGTGAAACAACGAAAGGAGAAATCACCCTCCAAATCAACGTGGCCGGCACAACCCAAAATGTCAAATTCCACGTCATTGAAGGAGACATGAGGTACAATGCCGTGTTCGGGAGGCCGTGGATACACTGCATAATATCAATACCATCCACCCTCTACCAAATGATGAAATTCCCATCAAAGGACGGGATTAAGACCGTCTACGAGAAACAGCATGCGGCAAGAGAAATGTTCGTGGTGCACGATGTGGCGCCGACACCAATACCTCCACCCGCAAAGGAGCCAAAAGTCAATCAAACTACATCATCGATTAAGACCGATTAAACAAAGCAAAGGACTGTACCGCGTCCTCATCACAATCGACTAGGACATATCAGGCGAAACATCACCGGTAGATCCCACACTAAGGTATAACCATCTCCATTTTCATTTTATATTTCACACTAATATGCAGGCGCCAGACCGAAGCAGTCAAAGCGCTAACCCATCTCAAATACCTTAAGGTTTTAAAGTATCTTGGGCACTCTTTTCCTTCGGTCGAGCTTTTATCCTAAAAAGGGATTTACCGACAAAGTTTTTAACGAGACAACATCCATATGCTACCTAAGAAAGACTCAACAATTATTCAAGTCTTCTTTCTGCATTCAACCTCGAAGACTGGGTGGCATCCCGCGGAAGGCCATTCACTTGGGAAAACCAAGAAATGCCAAATGGGGTCCCAATAGGAAAATGATGTACCGGGCCAAACGGTCGAACGAACCGTGTCCGTATAGTCGGACCCCCTACGGCAAAAACATGTATACTTATACTAAGTAATTGAAGAATACCATTTATCAAAGCATCTCACACTCCAAAAGAAACTCAGCATTTTCGCAAAAATAACTCCTCCATCGAAAACATCCCGAACACTCGGGCACTGGCATCAGCAATTCAACACCTGAATGACCTCTAGATCGGGATTCCAAACTCATAAGCCCTCAACAAGGCATCATGAAAATCACAAAACATCTCCAGGGCCAAAAATGCCTGGAACACTCGGGGACTGGTGTCAAAATCTCAAAAATCGCACGACCTCAGGGTCGGAATCTCCGAAATCGGAAACCCTCAATGAGGCAATAACAAGTTTAAAAGTATAGGATCCCGAGCCAGGATACCCTCGATGACTTGGGGACTGTCGCCAACCACCATCCATTTAAAACCCGAAGCCATAAGACCCCGAGCGGGCAGGCTCTATCTCGTAAGACCTAAGAAAGCAACAACAGCATCGGTAAGACCTCAAGCAAGGCATGAACCACACTTGTACCAAGTGGTAATATTTGTAAGACCTGAAGAAGGGCATGAACTATACTTGTACCAAGTATCTAAAAACTATAAGACCTCAAAGGCATGAAAGTTTTGTAAGACCTTGCAAAAGGTGTAAACCCAATATCAAAGTTTAGGCTATATATCGAACTTGTAAGACCCATAAAAGGCCTACCCTTGATATAGATGCATAAACCACTTCACTCTTGATAAAAAATGGCTCTGGCCAAGCACAAATGACTACGGTCATAATGCTGTACCAGCCAAACTAATGCGACTCGGGGACACCCGACCGTCGCTACAAAATCATAGGCCTTCAATTACTTTGAATCTACTTCGAAAAGAACAGGTTACACGGGATATCCTCGACATAGGCAAAAGAGCTTTGACTATGTCAGCTCCTAATCACAGGTTTTGAGATACTCATCCTCCAAGCCAAACCTCCCGAGGTGCTCGATCATCGCCACATAACAACTCGAAATCGAGATTTTTATAGAACCGTCGAAGAGTCAGGAAAAATTTACTTTAAAAAGTCCTTAATGAGGGAAAAATAAAGACAATAAAAGGTTTCTTCGAACCAAGGCATAAAAGCCATTATCGCCAGCCCACATAAAAGGCTGCATCGGCCCAAGGCGTAAGAGCCATTGTCACCAGCCCACACAAATCCAAAAACTTGAAGGTCGAATGAGCTTGAGTCGAAACACGACTTAGAGACTGAACCAAAAATAGTTAGCTAAAAATTCGTAAGAGCAAAAGCGTAAGAGCTTAAATGCCATCTTACACTAAAAGGTCGCTTCGACCTAAGGCATAAGAAATATTGTCGCCAAACTGTGCAAACACAAAAACTTGAGGGTCAAATGATCTCGAGTCGAAACTCGACTCAAATACTAAACCCAAAACAAGTGATCAAAACATGTCTAAAAACAAAAGCATAAGAGCTCAAATGCCAGCTTATACTAAAGGATCGCATCGGCCGATACATAGAAGCCTACGGGCCAGCCCGATGAGCATCAGGGCCATATCGCGAATCTAAGTATTCCTATCGATAGAAAAGACCAATTCACTCGACCAAATTTGAGACAGAAAGGGATACAGAAGTAAAGCCACAAGGTTTTCTTTTATACACATATACAAAAAGAACACAATCTCCATCTACAACATGCTTTGAAAATGCTATATACAGATGGCAAAATCTATGTCCCTCCGCTTTGGGCTATGGCCTACCGGCCTCATCTTCGCTTTTTTGGTCTCGGACAGAACTAACCGAGCATCACGCTCATCCTCCCTCACTCGTGCCAACTCTTCTGAGAGGACAAAACCCCTAGCACGGATCTTCTCGAGAGTCTTTCTTCGAGAATTGCAACGAGCATATTATTTGATCCTCTCTTTGCGGTCAAGGATCCTTCTTAGCTCAGCTTGAGCATCGGTAGCGTCCTTTAAATAAATCACCATCTCATGGTCAGCCTTAGTTCGGCTCATTACGGCTTCATCCAGGGCACCAACTATCTCAGCCCTGACCTTTGAAAGATCAGACTTGAGCTTCGTAATCACATCCGTTCGAACCAAAGCAATATCGTGAGCTAAGCAGAGTTGAGCTTCAAAGGCGGGAACTTTAGCCAGGGCACCCTCCTTCTCTAAAGCTCGAATCTCCGCTTGAGCTCTTAGCTCATCATGTTCATTCTTGGCTCGGCCAGCTTCATCCCAAAGACGCTCCAGGGCCTCTGTCATTTTCTACAACTGAGATAAATGAAGTGTTAGCCTCTGAAGCTAGAAGGTGGAACGCATACTCACCCGGGACGTAAAACTACCTGCTTTTTCAAGTAGCTCTCATAATTCAAGCTCCGGCTCACCTTATACCGTAAGCGTGCCAGCTTGACTTCCTTTTCATCGCAAAGGAGCCTAAGTTATCTCTCCTCATCCAGAGCTTTCCACAGCCTGGATTCATGATGAAGCAGCCCGGACTTAAGCCTGTCGAAGGCCTGCAATAGAAAACCCAATAAGGAAGGGAAGACGCGAAACTCAAAAGGCATATGTCGAAACTCACCACGAAGTGAAGCCGCTGGCCTTTCTCAAAAGCTGAGTGCACATATGTTAATCTAGCTCCCTCAGATCTAAAAGAGTCGACTCCGGTCGAGGCATGGTCACTCAGAGTATGCGACCCAAGGTTTCTAGTATCCCTCGAAGTACAGTTGATGGAAAAAGAAGGTGATGACAACGGAGAAACCATCTTTCCAGAACTAGGAACCACGGGCTCGACAGGCTCAGACGATGCTTTCGATCCGAAGCCCCAGTCCCGTTTTGCCTTGCTTCGAGTGTCATCACCCTGTAAATGCATCTCTCGCTTATTATTATCTTTCTTTAACCCGGAAGCTAGCAACGCTTCTCCCTCCTCAAAGGAGCGCTACCTCACTTCATAAGGCTCTCCGATACCTACAACAGCAAGATTAATACGCATAAAGGGAAAATGCCTCTCCAGATAAAGGCAGGGAAAGGAAAAAATAGCACAACGCACACCATGGTGTTTTGCTTCCCATCTGCCCCGAACAAAGGTCGCCACTTGCGCTCATCACAAGTCGAGTGGATCGCCAACTTCCGAACCCAATCCGGCAGATCAGGAACGTTGCTCGGCGCCTATGAAACTGCTGTAGAAAAAGAAAAGAAGGCACGGTTATGAAACCAGCCTTCACCATAAACAAAATTGAGAAGGCATGGGATGTACCAATTACGTGTATAGTTCTATTCCTCAGGGAATGGCATAAGCTCCACAGGGATAATGTAAGCGGTCCAGACCCGAACAAAATGACTCATCCACTCCCGATCTCCATTGTTATCATCATCAACAATGAAGGGCGTAGTCGACCGGCATCGCAAGGTTAGAAGACCTGGATGGTGAAAGGGCCGGTATAGCCTAATAAGATGACTGATTGTAAATTCAAGCCCCACCTTCTCCGCAAAAAATCTCATCATCAAAACTATTCGCCAAAATGACAGGTGGATTTGCTCCAAGGTAAACTGATACATTAAATAGAAGTCGAGCACAACCCTATCAAGGGGCCCAGTATGAAAGGATACATGTACACACTCAAGAACCCATCGACAAGATCAGTGATGCCCTCATCCGGGGAAAGTATCTATAACACTACTTTCTCCCCCCATCTGCAATCTTTGCTCACTAACCCAAGATGCTCTTTTCCTATCAAAGAAGTAATCTTCAAGGTATACTCTCGTTGGACCTGAATACCGGAGGTGGAGCTCCCCCCTCTCTACCGGACAGACCCCGATGCAACAGTCATGGCTGTGGAAAAAATACAGAGCTAAAGTAAGAATCTGTGCAAATAAGTTAGTACTGAAGTAATGAAAGGCTTAACGCATAAAAAGAAGGGTAACTACTTAAAATGGTGCGATCTCTAAAGTAGCAGAAATGACCCTATATATGGAAAATACGGCAATGATCCGCCTGCCTATAAGGCCAACGGCATCACCTCAAGTCCCAAGTTTGTACCCAACCTCGAGGACCTCCATTAAAAAGAAGTTAGGCTCTACGAGGCCAATGTCTTTGCCGCAAGTCCCGAGGTAGTGCCCAACCTCGAGGACCTCCATAAAAAGGAAGTTAGGCTCTAAGAAGCCAACGGCATCACCGCAAGTCCCGAGGTGGTACTCAACCTTGAGAACCTCCATCAAAGGGAAGTTAGGCTCCAAGAAGCTAATGACACCATTACAAACCTCGAGGTGGTACCCGACTTCGAGGACTTCCGTCAAAAAGGAGTTAGGCTCCAGGGAAATAAGCATTTAAGCTCCACCCGTATAGGCTTGATCACGGGGTACCATCTAAATTCGGGTAAAACCTCATTCGGGATTTATCTACAATACCTTGGGGCTATCTACGCTAAGTTCAAAGCAGGTTTCCAGGTGGTCCGGGTTTGAACGAACCCCCACTCGAGGACTGCTCTCGAAAGCTTAAAGGCATTCCCTATCTTTGGACCTCCGGGTAAATTTCCCCTCGAAGATTACCACGAGGTCTAAAATGATAAATCATGGTCTCAAGGCTCAAAACATTACTTTCCTTCAACTAGAAGTAAGGGTCCCGATGACCCGAGTATATCGGCCCAATCCAGGCTCGGTCTAAGGGATCGCAAAGGGTTCCGTAGGAAGCTGTATCAATCAATCAAAGGCCAGAGAAAATACTCGCATCTGGGTCCAATATTAGCAATAGCCAATAGATTCACGCATTCAGAGTCTTCATAAGTGCAAATGAAAGGTTGATCCCAAGAGGCTCTAATTTATAGGAAGGGTGGCAGCATAATTAAGCGCGCCATTATTGTCTTCGAAAGATGTAACGACAGGCACATTTAATGTGTCCTTAGGAGCTGAAACGGTAGCGACGTTATATCTTTGAAGAATGAGAAACCGTAATGCTTTGTATGATTCTGGAGAAGTGAAATAACGGGATGTTATGGTTATCACGGAGGCTTGCATCATCGGTATGACGTCATCACGGGAAGTCTGAAGAGTTGGATTTTAGAATTGTTTTTTATCGCTCCTCTCTAAGAAATGCGAAGACTATCTGCATACGGTAAAATCGGAGGGTCCAATTCCTCATCATCCAGTCACCCCAAAAAATCATCTTGAAGCCTCCAGGATACAAGGCTACAGTCGATTTTCCTCCCTCAAGGCTCATCGACGCTCGACCTTGGGACAATGTTGACCTCGTCTGTGGTAGAAACGGGGAGTTCCCAAGGCACACGGCTAGGGCTAAAAAGTCTAGTGGGCTACTCTGAACCCAAATCAGGGTGTCATTTAGTTGTCCCATCTACATATCTACATAATTAATTCACTTTGTACTACGTTGGGATTCCCCTCCTATATAAAGGGAATCCTTGCCATATTGTTAGGATTTGTTGTTTCGGTTTCTCCATACTAAATACACAAGAACATTCTCTCTGCTCTCTAATATATTTTCTTAATATTGTTGCTTCTATTTATTATCTTCATTATTATTCATCATTTATTGTTTATCATTGGCCATAAGGAGCCTTCATTGATTTTATTATAAGTGTTAGTCGTACTTCGACCACCTTCAATAGATCACAGTCAAGCTCTGGGATCGACCTCGAGGCCCCCGAATCGACAAGCTCGAGGCCCCGATTCTTTGCCTATCGGTTTGGTTACCACCTTATTCCTAAATCTTATCTCGTTTCTAAATCTCACGCATAAGATCAACTGCTTAACAACTTGCATAAAAATAGATTACGTATTTTTAGAGTCCCATAATCAAATTTAATTCTTATTACCATTTTCACGGTAAATATTATTGTGATGACGATTCTGCGGAGGGGTCAACCAGTCAACTAAGCGACTTGGGAGACCGAAGATCATGAGGAGCAGAAATTTACACTTATTTAGCACTAAAGGTATGATTCTAGACTCGTTCATGGACGAGCATTCCTTTAAGAGGTGGAGAATGTAAAGACCCGATCGCTCGTTTTGCTTTCTGGATCCCTATTCCCCTAATTAAGACTTCCCTTATGTTCTTTTACTGGTTGATGACTCGCAGGATGGTCGGTCTAGGTTTCGAAGGGTTCTTGTTGAAATCAAAACACTTGGTTCCTTAATAATGGCCTAAAGTGGCCAAGTTTGACTTGAGTCAACAATTTGGGTAAACGATTTCGGAACCCAAATTTGAAGATTCCAATAGGTTAGTATGATAATTTTTGACCTGGGCGTGTATTTGGATTGGGCTTCGTGTAACCCGCGAGCGTTTCAGAATTCAACTCGAGAAGTTGGTTCATTAAAGTTTTTTTAGCTTTTAAAATTTGGTTTGGAGTAGACATTGGTGTTATCGATGTCCGTTTGGGTTTTCGAGCTTATGAATAGTCTTTGTGGTGATTTATGACTTGCACGCAGAATTTGGCGTAATTACGGGTTGATTTGATAGGAATCGGATCGTAAGTGTTTTTAGAAGTTTTTGAGTTTCATGATGAATTCATGCATTTTGGCATCTGATTCATGATTCTAGATGTTATATTGGTGTTCTAATTGTGTGAGCGAGTCGGTATTAGGTAGTTGGATGTGTTAGTGTAATTGTATAAGGTCCCAAGAGGGCTCGGGTGTGAAAGATTTGAATTGTACTTGGTTTTGGACATGGGGGGTAGGGCTGCTAGTGACTTCAGATCTAATGCAATCGCTCCTATGTGAAAATGGCCGCAGGTGCAAGCATGCAGAAGCAACCCAATTGTTGCAAAAGCGTAGTTGAGGCTGGAGCTGGGTGGTCGCAGGTGCGGTGCGAGGCATTTTCCGCATCTGCAGATTGAGGCTCCACATGTGCGAGAATAGGCTAGCTGGTTGGAGATCAAAGAAGCGGAAGGATTCTGCAGAAGCAGACCCGTTGAAGCACCTCCCTATTTGCATAAGCGAGGAAGTTGGAGGTTGGGGGGATCGCAGATATGACCCTTTGACCGCACATGTGGTTTCGTAGATGTGATTAAGTGGTTGGAGGTGCACAAATTTCTTGGCAGTGAGGGTTTTTAATCCCAGACTTAGGATATTTTTGTCACACTTTCATTTGGTCTTGGGTGATTTTGAGAGCACTTTTGAGGGGGATTCTCATCTACAATACAGATAAGTAAACTCCACCCATTTTTAAGTTAAATATGCGTATTATATGTAGATTGAACATGGAAAGTTTGTAAAACTAGTGGCATTTTGTGACTAACCTAAGATATTGGTAAATTTGGGATTTGATCACGAATTTGGCGGTGGAAATTGGAATTTAGATATGTATGTGAGTTTGGGAGGTCATGGGTAACTTTTATATTCAAAAAATTTCGAATCCGGGCACGTAGGCCAGGGGCTAAATTTCATGAATCTTCCAAATTGATTGGGTAACTAATATAAAAGCTAAATTATGAAATTTTGAGTATATTTTTACTATTTTACGCGACTTTTTATTAGTTTCGGATCCCTCGACGTCGTTTGAAGAATTCTAATAAGGGTAGAGAGACGAATTGAGGACTTGGAATTGAGGTAAGTGTCTTACCTGTAAAAGGGAACTTATCCCCTTAGGAGTATTATTGTTGTTTTCTACTTGTGTGTGAGCTACGTACACACGAGGTGGTGAGAGTCCGTACGTAGCTATATCTCATGACATGTTAGGGTAGACATAGATTAACATCACACCTGTAATTGTACTGTTCATGCCTATTATGTGTATTATTGCCTTGATTAGGACTGAGACTTAGGATTTGGAGTGGAAATATGGACCTGATTTCTTATTTTATAAAAGTTGGAAAATACTTGATAAAATATAAATCTGTGTTTTCTCGTCTCGCAAGTGCTTCTGCGAGCGAGGTAAATTTCTCTACTCTTATGGGATCGGGTCGTTCGCCTCGACATGATGGTAACAATGCTCTTATGGATCAGGTCGTTCACCTCGGCATGATGGTAACACCATTTTTATGGGATCGGGATGTTCGCCTCTGAATGATGGTAATTCAATTCTTATGGGATCAGTTCGTTCGCCTCGGCAGTATGATAACACTATTCTTATGGGATCAGACTATTCGCCTTGGCAGTACAGAGTACCACTATACCTATAGGATCGAGTCGTTTGCCTCGGCAGCTTCGTGCTTAGTAATCGAAATGGGTACTGGTTTGTGTATAATTGTTAGAACCTTCACTGTTGGTTATGATATGTTGGTGATCTGTTGTAGACTACTTAGTGGATTTACTGAAGTTGATCTTATTTGTTTCATTGATAGTTGTTGTACACACACCATGTATACTTTATGCATTTGTATTTTATTATTTGACCTCTAGTAAGTGTCAAGTCAACCCCTCATCACTACTTCTTCGAGGTTAGACTAGATACTTACTGGGTACGTATTATTTTTTGTACTCACGCTATACTTCTGCACCGATGTTCTGGTACTAAGACAGTACTGCTAGTGGCCATATAAGTACGTAGACGATCATCTACGGAGACTTAGTTGTGAGCTACTTTCCTTGCTACGATCTGCAGCACCGAAGTCTCCCTCTACCTTATTTACTATTTCTATATATCACTTTCAGACAGGAGTTGTAGTAGTTTTGTATATTCTCTAGATTTCTCATGTACTTGTGATGCTGGGTTTTGGGGGATTTTTAGCATTTATATACTGCTGTATTTATTATTTTTATCACAATAGTGAATGTACTTTTTATGCTAGTATTTTGTTAAGAAAAGAGCATATACAGTTGCATGGGCTCTTACTCACTTTGTTCTTTTAAAGAGAGCCTTTTGTTTTAAATGTTAAAAGGGGATTGAATAAAGAGTAGTTTCACTTGTAGGCCTGCCTAATGTCGGCGTTAGGTACCATTGCGACCTTATTATGAATTTTGTGTCGTGACAACTTAAATATTATGAAAGGTCATACTAATATGGCGGTTATGTATGGTAAATAATTTACATTGAAAAACTTTTGTTGTCATTAAATACTAAACCAAAAAGAGTAATGAATATCAATGGATTGGAGGCTAAGGGTAGAGTTCCATTCAAGGTCAAATCCCACTTTGAATCCCTTGACACTTCAAAGTTCCCAAGGGTCCCTTGGGCCGAAGGCAATGCTTGTGCCAGGGAGGATAGCCGAACCAAGAGTTAAACCCTACTCCCAAATACCCCTAACCATTAATGACTCACTCTTCCCCACAGGTTTAAGTGCTAATGAGGTACTTTCAGTGTAAACCAACCTCTATAGAAATACCATACCACATAAGTATACACATCTCTTATGAGGACCAAACAGAATATCATAAGGGTGCAAGACAGTTTTTCTACATTTTTATAATTATATTTCCAAGACTAAGTGGATGATTAACACATTAAATAGGCCCAAATGCTAAGTCTTAAACACACATAGAGGCAAAGATATTATCATGCTGCCACCAAAGAATCAAACACCTGAGATTAGGTATCTTAAGGATAGAGAAACAACACACAATTCAAATCTTCAATGGTTTACGAATACCGATGTATTTACCATGACAACCCTTAATTAGACTAAGCACTAATTAGTTTAACTCAAGTCTTGCCTTTAGCACACACAAGTTAACAATATTACGGGAAGCTTTTGAAAGTATCAACAAGGATTCAAACAAAAGAGTCATAGTCACGACCTTTACATATGTTTGTTAGGGATAACAAAATTCAATCAAAGTTCCTACAAGACTACAGGTTTATAGATTTAAATGAACTCCTAAGTGTGTTCAACAAAATCTCATGCCACCTATCTTATCTATCTTTGAGATTAACGACATGATCACCTATCTCTAAGAATGTTAAATTCTTACTATGAATAAGCAGATCGTTACATCTAAGCAGTAGCAAAATGAGGTTTTCCTTAGAGGTCACAAACTAGAATCAATTCATTTTAAAGGAAAGAGAACTTGATGCATTTTCAAGACAATGCAAGCGTGCATGAAATCATGAAGGACAAACCGAAGCATCGAAGAACTAAAATGAATGTAGGATCACAAAAAGGAACGTATACAAAGGCACTTAGCAGAGATTATAAACTAGGTCTTGACTTATATTAGATGTTGTGTTGTTAGCTTCATGTAGGAATCTCTCAAAGAGAATTAGAGTTGCTTGAGCTGATTAACATGCCAGTTATCCTAAGCATATGACATGATTACATTTTCAAAGAGCTTACGTCTTATATTCATGCTGTCATTATTTGAAAGTCAAAGCACATTACATTATTCAGGCAAAGCATATAATCTCAAAGTATTTCATTAGGTTTGATAGTGGATTGCAGTAGACTCAAATAAACTCAATAGGTTTTAATAACACTTGATGCACAAGCATGAACATAAAGGACAAACAGAGGTGGATGCAAATACTCATTCAAGTACATACATAAGATGTTCCAGCCAAGGTTTTACAAATAGTATTGGTTTTCAATCATTATACAGTCAAGTCAATAGTATCATTAAAGAAGTTTAGGACAATGGAGACCTTATACTAATTAGATCTAATTCAGGTTAACAGATTAAGGGTGAATATATGAACATGATGAAGTTTTACTCAACCTACTGACATAATAGTTATTGTCTAGTCACAACAGGCACAATTGAAGCTTAAGTCATAAGAGATAACTTGATTGTGACAAAATGCAACAAGTACAGTTCTTGGAGCTCATCAGAGATAAACTTATTACCTTAAGATATATTTTTATGCAATGAGACTCTCAGATGTAATCAAAAATTATATAAAGGTATAAAGGTTTTCACATTAATGCCTCAAGGCTACTTCAAGATTAACAAACACTCATGTGAAAAAAGAAGACATTTTAAACACCAAAACTTGACATACTTCAACTAAGTGATAAAGGATTAAACCTTGACCATTCATATCTGTCTTAGTTAAAATAGTCAAATAACAATCTCAAATACAGAATAACAGACTATACTAAATAGGATTAGTCTGATAGACATGAAGACCACAATTGAACATTAAAGAAATCTAAAGTCCGAACAGGTATGAGAAGTTGTTAAGGCATATTAAGGGACTTAATTGTATAGGCTGTTTGACTCATAATAGTTGTCATCAAGGTCACATAATAGCTCAATCGATAATGATTTGAGACAACATAAAAAGCATAGCGGTCAGTCATAAATCAATAACAAATCATTATGAGCTGGAACAAACAGTTATAAATTAATTAAAAATATCATAAATAAAAACAGTCAATAGAAAGACAACAACGTATCCATAATTTCGAATTAGACAATCAAATGAGAAGAGATCGAAGTATACTGACCTTCTTTTATGTAGTAGACCAAAAAAAGGTTTAACTTAGACATATAGGAACCACAGTTTCAAGCTTTGATCCAGTGACAGAACTCAGAAACAAAAGAGAAACAGAAATCAGGAAGAGAGAGCCTGAACTTTAAAATCTTAGTTTTTTATTGGTGCTCGTATTAGGTTTCTTAGCTCTTTTTAGGTTTGTTAGGTGAGTGCATTCAAAGCCCAATTTATAGTGGCTGTGAAATCCTAGAGTTTTAGAGATTCAAATCAATTAGTGGAGAGTGCCGGAGGATGGACAATGAAAGCAAAGAAGGTGAAATTAGAGTGAATCATAGGAAAAGCGAGTGAGAATCTTACCATGTGTGTGTGACAGTCGCTATATGTGAAGAACCTATCAGACAAAGAACGGGATCCAAAGGTCATTGCATTTACATCTGGTTTAGAATAATCATCATAAGGAACTCATGCATGCTCTAATTTTGTCGCAGCATCAGAAAATTTGAAGGTTGAAGTTTCACGTTTGTGTTTGGGTAAGAGAACTCGAGACTTTGAATTTCTATGATGATATGAGGAGATAACTGCGAGATTCACGGATTCAGAAGGTATAGGGAATGATTTGGGGTCATGATTCATAACCTTGCACAATTTGGTGCAGGTTTCTGGGATTTATGGTCTGAGACTTGAGAGAAAATGAGAGAGGAAAGGGAAAGGGGCGGCAGGGACGGAGTGAAAATGATTTTAGGGTTTTGAGTAAATCAGTCGGTCTCTAGGTTAAAGTGGAAGGATTTGATCTAGGTCGTTTATCTTTTAGATCAACGATCCAAATATTTTAGGATTAAATCCAATCATGATGATTAAATTTTCTAGGTATTTTAAAATTAAAAGAAAAATGGGAGTCAAAACGAAGACGTTGATCAAATGGATGGACGGTCTGGATTAAATGTGTTTGTTTTGTGACTGTGGGAAACAGAAGACGTGGCGAGCGGCGATTGGCTTAGGGAGAGAGGATTGGATCGCCAAGGTGGAGTATGGAGGGGGTTTGGACTGGGTCAGGTTTTTTTGGGCTTGTCATTTGGGCTGTTATTTATTTAAAGAATTTTCTTTTTGTATTTAATAGCGAATTGCAATTATAGCCTTTAGTCATTTTCATTATTTTGAAATTAAATTAAATTAACTTAAATATTTTCTATAAAATATAGTAAAAATTATTATTATCAAATATACTACTAATTATTGTAATTAACTATTTATAAAAAATTTATTTTTTAAATTGTAACACTAATTTTGAATTATTAACACAGTCATCTAATTAATTAGAAATTAAGGAGTAATTCATTAAATTGATTATAAAGCATATTCAATGTATATAAAAATCATTTTAATAATCTAAAAATGATATATTTAATTATAATTACCATAATACTAATACAAAAATTATTAATTTTAGAACTATTAGTACTTAATTTTCTGAAAATAGATATTACTGATTGAAAATATTGCAAAACATTCATTGCAAATTATTAAGTATAAATAAATTAATTTAAAAATAGAAGTCAAAATTGGCCGTCAACATTCACAGTCAAGGCAGTGAGGCTATGATGAGGCATTAGAGGCCTCATCGTTTTGGTAGTTCCAGTGATATCTCATCAGGAGGTATGGGCCAGTTTGCTAGATACCATCATGGTACGCCAACTTATTCTATTTAGGAATTTTTACCTCATATAGCAAAGGTTGATATCTTATTTATTTTAAATAAATACCTTTTTAAAAAATTATATTTCACAACTACCTTTTAATTTTTATAACCAAATATCTATTTATGGTTACCTCCTACCCTTAAGCCATAAAATACTCTTTTTATTATTTTTCTCTAAATAAAACTCCAGCTCCATAACCTGAGTCTCTTTCCAACAATTCCATTACGCCTCTCCATTCGTGAAAAATCAGCACATAAGGTTGAGGCAAAAATCAATAGCCACTGAAGCACCGCTAGAGGCGACGAAGGTTCCGCCGTCGTTGGTTACTAAATCCCTATAGAGAAAGATCCACCCCATTCTGATGGCCGTTAGTTTGTAATGAAATCCGGACGTGGCCACTGCAACTCTTGCCTCTCACCAACTCCATTGCTGTTTTTCTTCATCTACCAAATTCGCAATTACTAATAAAAGAAGACAATCTGCTATTGAAAATAAGGAATTTCTTTCTCTTTTGCGCCAAATTTTTAGAGTTTCGAGTCAGAATCGCGACCCTCTTAACGAGACAATATTAGGGTTGTTCTTGAACAAATACGACAGAGTTGGGGGCTGAGCAACTTGAATTTTCTGTTAATATATTTCAATGTATCTCGTTCATTATATTCATTGTCTTTTTTTTCTTTGTATTTCAATATATCTCGATATATTCTATGTATTTCGTTGTATTCACTTTCTCGCTAGATTCCACGAATGTATTCATACGGTTTTTTTAATTAATATAATTTATGTATTTAGATGTATCATATAATGTCTCTGAATATTGCTATGTTTTTGGGACGTTTTTCAGTTGTGAATCTTTTTTATAACTCGAAATAAAGAATTTGTATGCAATAATTGAGTTTGTTGATGTTACGACCCGGATTTTTCACCATTGGGATCGTGATGGAGCCTACTCGTGGTAGCTAGACAAGCCAACTTACTTACCTTTTCCATTAGTAAAACCATTCTGTTGTCAATTTATAGCATCATTAATAATAACAACAATAACTGCGGAAGTCTAATTTTATAAGTCTGAAATAAATACGAAATGCTCAACAATATTCTCT